>JAGVVM010009499.1:0-18113 GCA_019149425.1 Psidium friedrichsthalianum
ACTTCGAACATTTCATCTTCAGCAACAGGCCTTACCTTCGAAGGATCAACAACAGGCCTTATAAGGATTTACAAATGGATAGTCATAAGGATTTTGAATGACGTAGGCATCGCAAAACCAAATCTGGCAACTGGTAATTCGCCAAGTGCAATGACAATTGATAAGCTTTACCTTCGGTAGAGACACTTCCCACTTTCCAGCTTTCTCCTTCCACTTTTGCTTAATAGAGTTGCTAAGCACCTGGATGTGCCACAATGTCAGATTCGGAGACACACGATTGTATTCAAAAAATCGCATGCATCGATATTCAATTAAGCATACTTTAGCTCAGGTCGTCGTTTCGCGGTCCAGCAGATTAGCAGGAGCAGCTCCTTCACTAACATTATCGTCCACCTTGCGCCTGGATGATGACTCCTCAAACCTGTTCCAACACATGAAGCACTCTTTTCTTTTCTACTGTGGCCATGAAGATATCTCTTCCTTCTCAAAAGATTGACTTACAGAGTGCCCGGACATCATAAACTCTACACATCTCAAATAGAAGATCAAGATCACGACGACTTAATTACTGGGCGATGAAGAAAAAGTCGGACACCAAATCCTATTGTTCCTTTGCTTTGGCTCGCTAACCGAGTGCATCTAGCTAGAATTTATGTTTCTGTTAATCAAAAGAACAGCTTGTTTCTCTATTCTTTCATGTAAGAAGCAATCGCTCTGTGATTTTTAACTGCAACCAAACCACAAGATTCTCAAATTTGATGAAGTGCCTTCTGATTAAAATCAAGAAACGAAGCTACTCCCAACAACAGATATGAAAAAGAAAAGAACTCACGTTTTCTTCAGCAGAGCCTTCTCTGCATATCGTCTCTTGGCGAACATCTTACCCTTAATGCCCAAAGTCTGCGAAGCAAACATCCGGAAACACACGCACGCACGCACACACACCCCGAACAAGAATTTGAGCTCACAGTGAAAACCCTAAACAGAACAACAAAAGAAAAGAACCTCAAAAGCTGTTGGTGTTAATAGGAAAAGGAACCGACTTTCTCGGCTTCTTCGGACCTCTGGTGGACTTCGCGAGCTTCCCTCTTGCGTTTCCGCTCGAAGTGATCGTGGCGATACCCATTTCTGTTCCTGTGGAGCTCTATGTAATCTCCTTGCGGCTGAAACAGAGAAGAAGCGTCAAACAAAAGCAGCGAAAACAACCGGTAAGCATTGAATTAAAAGCCATTCCCTTTCTTCCAAGCCAAGCCATTCGGGCAAAAACTTCTACTACTAAGAGAGAGAGAGACTGCGCGAGCCCACCATGGCGAGTTACGAATACAACGTGCTCTCACCAATACGTTGGAGTCAAAGAACCTCTGATCTTCGGAGGGTCTACGGAATTACGATTGCGCTCCGTAAGAGAAAAAGGGTCGAGCCTGGTTTTTCCATGTATATAGGTTCGGTTGTGTTGTGGAGAGGAGGCTCGCAACCGTGTCGGTGCGGTGGAGCAAAGAAACAGTTACTCTGTCTGATTCAAACATCCAAACCATGGGCCGAGGTCCGACGGAAGATGATCATGGAATGGCCAGTCCGCACAACCCGCGAAAGCCCTCAAGTCAAAATCCCAGCATATCTATAAGAATCGACTATCCATCACATGGGGCATAACTGAGCCAAGCTACTCAAAGCCCTGCTTGGGCATGATCCAAACTCACTTCTGTTTATTCGGGAATTCGAGTCGAGTTCGAGCTTGAAAATACTCGAGTCCAACGGCTCTCTAGTCTAGTCGAGCTGTGTTAGGGAAATTACAAGAATGGTACATGTACTATTGTTGATATTCAGTTTTCGGTCCTAGCGCTTTATCACGCAACTGATCTGGTGCCCAAACCCATATTCCTTCATAATTTCAAAACAAAAGCCCCTCATTTTCGTAAATGTCACCCTTGATGGGGAGCCTCAATTCGAGTATCTGTCCATCAAGGCATCTAGTGGAACCCTTTTTTTTTTTTTTTTGTGGGGTCAAAAATGCTTTCTTCATTCAATAACCAACACTTGGAAAATAGTTGATGGGCTTATGGACATAAAATATCACTTAAGAGTTGGGGGGTTTAAAGAACCAATCACGAGGGAGGGCATTTTTACGTTGAGTATTAGCAATCCAATTTTGGGATAAAGTGACGTTGATGTTTAAATTTGATTGGCAATTTAGTTTTGCAAATTGATTGGCTTCGCAAAGGCAGTGAGCTACTTTTACACCAGTAAGCTGGGCCATACTTCTTCGACAATCTTCTTTCGCGCCCTCGTCAAGTCAATGAGGAATTGATGTTGCAATTCATTGCCGATAAGTTATTGGATTCTATTACCGCACTCAGATCAGAAGTACTCTTCAATTCAAAGTATGCATAAGGCAAAAGAATTGCCATTTCCAATTCAAATTCTAGCAACTGCAGTTTTAATCTTGAGGTACTTTCCAATCCCATCCAAATCTTTCTTTCACTTATTATTATTATTTTGAGATAAGAAATGTTAATTCCTGTTATGAAATAGATTGATATTTGTGGCATAGATTAGATCCTTGAAACTTTGGCTATAAGTAGCCATACCATATTAGACCAGATCAGGCACAGCCCCCAAAATACTGGGATTTTCCGTTAAAGATCAATTGAAATTTCCTGGTCTGCCACTTCTCCGTTAATTGACAACCGGAATGTCCCAACCGAGGACTTTTCCATTCACTTGGTGGTTCTCATTTCATCCCATGTCTTGAAGATTCTAGACCCAGAAAGGTTCAGGGCTCCAATCTTTTTTGTCCTTACACACTACTGGAGAGAATGAAAAGCAGAGAAGAGGGCCACACAAAGCGAAATGGGACTTTTCTTCTTCTTGCTTCCTTCGCAATTGGCACAATTGAGACGTGGTTTCATACTCTCCAATGATAAAAAAAAAGCAAGGAGGTTCCGCTCCCCACTGAGCAAAGGTTTGCAAGGTGTAGCGCCTCCTAGACGCCACGAGAAGGGCTTTATAATTTTGGCTCGCATTATTTTTATTGGTGGCTTGGAATTGAGCCCATGAATAGTTATTATTATATATAATATATCTTCTCTCGTAATTGAGAGTTGTGACAGAGGTGTTTAATTACAGTGAAAGCTTCCGCCGATCGTAGCGCTAGTTTAACGATGAATTATGATAAACTTTGTGTCTCCATTAATCTTTCTCGTCTATACTCTCCATTTGGTTGGATTTGTGCACCTAATCCTAACAACGTAGGCATGGACAGGTGCCGTGAAGCGTAGGGTCCTCTCTCGCTTGTGTTTCATCGATTCTCACTTATCGGAATCTTCCAAAAACGAAACCGGAAGCTCGAAAAGCAATGATAGCAAAAGAAACAAAGTGCCACCTTTGATGGGATGAGAGGTTCGTGCGTCCTTCCGAGGACAGGTGAAGAGCGATATGCGAAAAAAAAAGCCCGCATGGCTGGTGGCGTGGGGGACTGTGTTTGATTGCCGTGTATTGCAGGGACAACCGCAAATTTTTTCACACGATAAAGAAGGCTTGGCCCCCGCACGTGAAGCCAGCTAAAGCCTGTCGATTGCCATTCAATTGCGTTGGTGGCTAAGTCTGTTTAGGGTTCGATGAAGGCTGGCTGGTTTATGCAGCGCCTTCGTGGGTCCATAGATAGGACACCGCCTCTCCTAAAATCGCAGCCAACTGAGTAATAGGAGCTAAGCGCACTGTCTCCATGCATTCATCAGCATTGAATGACATAGAGGAATCTCTCCAACTCCTTTCTCCTTCTGCTGAACCGACCGAACCAAGTAAGTTCGAACCCCACCTTGAAATCCCTTTTTCTCCCTCCAAATCTCTCCCGGCCATATGTATTATGTAGCGCTAGGGTTCTAGGTTTTTGCTTGTGAATTCTCAGAAAGCATGGGATCTTTTAGTCTATTTGAAGTAGTAAGATGGGGTCCAATTAGCCCCTGATTTAGGAGGATTCTCTTCCCAAAATCAAGGCCAATTCCAAAATCAACAATGTAAAGTGGGTCCATTTAGATTTTTCCAACCTTGGGTAAGCTACAGAATATTGATGGGAAACAAGTTAGGAAACGAACCCAAGCTGATGTGGAACATATATATTAATGGAATCCCAAAAGGTGGAAAAATTATCAAAAAGTCCTAAAACTTTTTACACATTTGCCAATTCAACCTTAAATCTTTTAAGTTTACCGATTCAGTTCTAAACCTTTTCTTCTTTTACGGATTCAATCCTATTGATCGGAAACCATTAACGTGGCACTACTGGTGTTGACATGAATAATTTTTAATAATATTTTAATAATTTTATAGGAAGAATTCAATTTTTTTTTTCTTCCTTTTTTTTCTTTTTCGGGTTAAGGAAGAAAACTTAAAAAAAAAGTTTAAATTTTTTTTTAAAAATTATTAAAATATATTATCCACGTCAACACCGGTGATGTCACGTAGGACGGCTGGCATCCACGTCGAGGATTTACGATCAATATGACTGAATCGGCAAAAAGTGAAAAGGTTTATGACTGAATAGGCAAATGCGTGAAATATTTACGATTTTTTTTGACAATTTTCCCTCAAAAGGTGAAATGGAGAAACGAGGATTCAAACCAGAGAATCTTGGGTTAGATGTCAATTTGGCAAGCAATGGTGGGTTGAGTTTCCCTAAGCACTTATGCTTGTTAGAAAGAGAGTGTTGCAAATTTAGCATGGTAGTCATCTACAGAGCTCACAGAACATCCATAATAATAATAATAGTAATTATAATAATAATAACTTTTCGAGTTATTGTTAGGTTCATCGTAGCCTCAAGATTAGGGCAATGCATTATTTAAGGATGAAAAGCATTATGAAAGTGAAATGAAGAGCACTCCTCCTTGGACTAAAGCTCCCTTCTCGCTCGCAGACAAAAAGCTTTCCCTTCGGATATGGGGCCCCGATTCTGTCGGATGCTTTTCAGATCAATCAAATGTCCCCTTTTGCACCGCCAGATATTAATCTGATTTTAATGATTTTAATTAATAATGGGGGATGAATGATTGTATAATTTGAGAGAAAGGTGGAGCTCTAATGATTGGTCCAACCGGTCCAGATTAGCAGTTCCTACAGTACAAACTACCAAGGGTTATCCATAGGTTGAATTTGATTTTGCCTTAATTGTCCAATCGATTCTAAATTTATTACACCGATATCAATTCAGTCTTAAATCTTTACCCGAAAGTCCAAAATAATACATTTCAATCAATTTTGCCACAAAGTGATGATACGGTGGCAGCGGCCGTCCTACACGGCATGTCACCACGCCAGCGATTTTCAATAAAAATTAATCTTACATTGAAATTTCACACAAAAATTCAACAAGAGGTAATTAGAAAAAACAATCTTAAATCTATTATGCATATGTCAATTCAGTCATAAAATTTGGCCAATTTAACCCTAGACTTTTTGACGATTTGCCAAGTTAGTCTTTTCCAGCCTATTAGCATCCGTACAATAGGTTTGTATTTTTTTTTTGTAAATTTTTCAATTTAGGATCTAATTGGTAAAATTAAAAGTTTATGATTAAATTGGCATCCGAAAAATAAGCTTAGATCTGATGGAGTAATTTTCCCGTTTTTCTTGAAGAGATGGACATCTCAGTGAATTAAACTTGCTTGAATGGGACTCAAAAATTGATTTATGACCCTGTGAATTGAGTTCCATCGAGAAAACTTAGGTCGAGAGGGTTTTCTCACTAAGGCTCCGTTTGTTTCGCAAAAAATCAAAGTATTGACTTGTATCATTTGAAATAATTAGTCAATAAAAAATAATTTAATTTTCATCATCCAATAAAATATTTAAAAATAAATAGCTATCGATAATAATGATATCTTTCATTTACTAATAACATCAAGCGATACGAGTCGTCATTCTGGTGAAAATATTTTTCAAATCATTTCGTTTTTTTGCGAAATAAACAGAGTCTAAACATTCGATCAAACGTATCATTGTGCAAATTAAATAAAGCCACACCCCAATTGCAACACAAAGCTTTTCGCCTTTTTCCTTTCCGGCCGAATATTTTTTTTACTTTAATATCGAGTGCTAGTCACACTCCCCCTCTACTTTCCCGTCAAGCAGCCACCACCTTGACGTATAATAATATCTAATTAAATTTTCCGTATACTATTCTCATAAATGGGTAGAAAATTAAACCCTTACAACTGTTCGTGCATAATGATGCGGATCTCGATCATTCAATTTCTGTCGATTTCCACGTCAACCCACTAGAGCTAAAATTAGAAAAAAAATTATCAAAAAAGTCTTAATCTTATTATAATTGTGCTAATTCAATCCTAAACCTTTTTTTTGTCGATTCAATCATAAAAATTTTGAAATTATGCTATTTCAGTCCATCCGAAAAATTTTGACCAACTGATGCCGACGTGGACATCGGCTAGGCGACAATCGAATATTTTAATATTTTATGAATTTATATATATATATATATATATAATTTTTATTCTTTTCTTTTCTTTTTTGCTTCCCTAACCCCTCCCCTGCTTTTGGCCGGTCACATATGTTTGGCAACCAACCAGAGGCATGGCTGTGAGGTCGAGCCCCGCCATGGTCGAGCGAGGCTCGACCTCGCCATTGACGGGCGAGCTCGACCTGGGCTTGCGAGGTCGAGCCTCGCTTGGCCATGGCAAGGCTCGACCTCGCCGTTATTGGGCGAGCTCGACCTTGCCGACCACGCCTCTGGCTAGTTGCTGGATCTCAGCCACGGGTTGGAGGTAGGAGAGGGGTTAGGGAAGCAAAAAAGAAAATAAAAGAAAATAAAAGAATAAAAATTATAAAAAAATATTCATAAAAATTCAAAAAAATATTAAATTATTCGATCGTCGGCCAGTCAAAATTAATCGGATGGACTGAAATGACATAGTTGCAAACGATTTAGAACTGAATTAATACTATTGTAATAGGTTTAAGATTTTTTTTATAATTCTTCCACTAAAATAACTTTGAAGAAGAGGTCGCAGGAGGTTGATGAAATGGTTAAATTAAAATTTAAGAATAAAGTTGTTTGGGCTGTACCTGTGGACCTTATCTTGAAATATTAAATGTTGGGGGCATCGCAGGTCATACGTGGCACGTGAGCTCATCAATAGGTCACTTTCTGTCCATGGCAAGACAAAAGAGCCCTCGGATTGTATAATGGCCTCTCTCTCTCTCTCTCTCTCTCTCTAACGCGCGAGTGATTTTAACAGCTCATTTGATTGTTATAGAAGGAAAACACAAGGGGGAAACGAAAAAGGAACAGCTAATCTGATTGAATTCGCCTCATTTTTTTTATGGTAAACTGCTGTAACATTAAAAGAAAATGAGGAAAGCGTGACATAATTAGAAAATAATTTTCCAAATGTAAGATGGTTCCGAAGGGATGCTGAGGCTGGTTTAGTATTTGAGAGAATTTGAAGTGGTGTATGGAGATTATTTTGATGCCAAAAGTTTTCGTCGGATCACTTAACTGCCAAATTGAAAAAAAAATAATCACTTAAATGCCTCCGGCAAAAAATTTCGATTAAGGCTGCTACGTAGCATTAATAATTAAATTTTTAATGTAAAACGACATTTAAAAAAAAAGCCCACGTGGACTTCTGCACTTTAAAATAAATTAAATTTAAAATTTAAAAACTAAGTTCGTTTAAAGTACCAACCTTATTTAAAATAAAATTAAAAGAAGCTTAAAATTTTAACAAAAAAGCTTATTTTTTTCTTAAAAAAAGAGAGAGATAGAGAACCAAGCGACAAGGTCTTGTGCCCCACCATTGCTAGCAATGGTAGGCATGGCCAAGTGGGGGAAGCCGGTCTAGGGGTCGATGACCCCTGCCAGCTATAGGCGAGGGGTCTGGCCGATGGCCAGCAACCCTCACTCGACCTAGGCGAGAGCCTGTAGCCTTAGGTGGGGCTCGACAACCCGTGCTAGCCATGCTCCACTCTTGTTGCCTGATTTTACGGTTACCCTTTTTTTTTAATGATTTTTTAGCCTTTTTTGTTAAAATTTTAATCTATTTTTTCAATTTATTTTAAATGAAATTTGTACTTTGATTTTTTTTTGTTAATAAAAATCCGCGACAAATTTTAGGACCTTTATGGGAGATGTCCTTTTTTTATTTATTTTTTACTAACTAAGTTGTCATTTTTTATTTTGTATCCATTTTTTTAGCTTTTTTATTTTTGTAAACTAATTAAGTTTTTATTTTTATTTTTAATATATTTTTTTCAAATTTTATCTTTTTTACTTTTGTAAACTAATTAAGTTTGTATTTTCTATTTTAATTTTCTTCAATTTTTATCTTTTTTAATTGTTGACTAGACCTCCAGCAAGCCACGTTAGCTTCAAATATTAGTAAAATAATAGCATGTCGGATTTTTGGCAATGCATATTGGAGTTGGCACTTAAACAATTGTTTTAAAAAAAATTGGCACTTAAGTGATCTTGATGAAACTTTTGACACCAAAGTGATCACCATACACGATTTTTGACGCTTATACTGTCCTTTCTCGAATTTAGGATGTCGTTTCCCTAGGATCAACAGTCATGATGGCATAGACATCATTTGGATGCGACGATGACCTCGGTACCCAAGTTAGATGGGGACGAATATAACGCATCTGGTTTAGGACGAGCAAAAAACGTTCAAAAAGTCATAAACTTATGGCATGATTCCTAATTTAAATTTAAAAATTTTAATTTTATCAATTGAGTCCTAAACCTTTTTCACGTTTTGCCTATTGAGTCCATTTAGTCAATTTTGATTGAAAATCGCTAACGTGAATGCCAGTCGTCTTATATGGTGCAATCGAAGCTGACATTGATAATTTTCAATAATATTCTAATATTTATAATTTTTTTCTTCTTCTCTTCTTCCTCTAGTTGGTTGCTCGACCTCGGTGACCAGGCATAGGTGGGCCTGTGAGGTTAAACTTACCAGCCCCTGGCGAGGCTTAACCTCACCTAATGATTGCCAGGTTCAGCCTTGTCAAGGGCGATCCTCGGCTAAAGGAAGAGGGGAAAAAAGAAAGAAAGAAAAGGAGAGGAAAAAAATAAAAATTATAAATAATATTATTAAAGGCTGTCCACGTCAGGTTTAGCCGTACCACGTAGAGTAGTTGGCTTCTATGCTAGCAAATTTCGATTATAATTGGTCGGATGGACTCGATTGACAAAATCTAAAAATACTTATGACTCAATCGGAAAAAAAAATAAAAATATTAAGAACCGAATCGATAAAAGTGAAGTAGGTATAGGATCTTTTGGAAAATTTTTGCTTAGGACAAGCCTCTTTGAAAAGTATTCGAGTACTTAAGGATCCAAGTTGTACAAAAGCGATAGTATGCGTGTATTTATACGTACAATGCGCTTGGCGTTTTAATCCGAGTATTTAATTAGGCTCAACCGCTACCCACATAATTTTGATACGTAGAATTTGGAGATCCCGCGAGTCCTATTCATCACGTCCGCTTTCACCTATCTACCTACACGAGCTAAAGCTAAAATCACTTAGGATCCGCGCTTAGCCCGCGAGGTCATTAGCGGAATTTCGCACCCCGGGGGGGGGGGGGGTTAGAAAACGCGAGGTGGGGACGGGCCCCCCGGGGGGCCGGGCCCACTCTGTGACCGTGGCGACTGACCATTGAATTCTGTCCGGAATCATCGCAGCAGCCGTGGGTCCCCCCGTTCCACGCGTCGCTCCCTCGTCGATCCTCTGCTTCTTCTATTATTACGAATCCCGCCGCTTGTCCGCATCTTGCCGCCACAAGATCCTATTTCGAAAGAAGAAAATTCTCCGCGCGGCTTAGGAAGGTCAAACTCCGGGTTGAAACTTTTGAAGCGGGTGTTCGGTATAGATGTAACCGTTCGTGACGTGGCAATGTCGGAAAGTATTGTGACTTGTTAATTCGGCATCGCGTTTTGACCCCAAAAAAAAGAAAAAAGAAAAAATCGGTCTCACGTTTTTTGTTTTTTAAATTCCATCGCCATGAATCTGGCCGACACAACTTCCTCTGTAAGTTGCCGTGCATATGAGAAATTTGTTCCGACCAAAAAAAAGAAAAAGAAGATGAAATTTGTCGCTCTTTCAATCATGCTGGACAAGATGGAACGGCAAGTCCTTCGGTTTTTCTTCTGAATTTGGTTAGAATGATCTATGTCGATCGGGAAGCGAGCAGCCCTCACCCCTCGATTTTCAAACTCAATGCGCGTTTTGATGTCTCGGGCTCAACACCGATCGCGTGCGCTGCCTCGCGCATCATCGGTTTCAAATTAGCAAAAGCATTTGGACACATGCCTCGTGGGTGTCGAAAGGTTCGGTGATGTCATCCGATGGCTCACCTCGCCGTTAATTAATTCGGACGAACGAAACGAAAATCATCAGTAACTTACAAGTGATTTGTCAGCACTCACTCTTGGCCGTGACATCCGTGGTGTCAATCCGTCACAAATCTGCCAAAGAACAACACAGTTGGAGGTATCAATTTGCACCCAAAACAAGAAAAGAAAAAAGATAAATAACCTCACCATAATTTTTCACGGAGAGTATGATTTTATTAGTAAAATGACACAAATTATCCCTGAACTTTGAACTAATGTACGATGAGATTCATGAACTTCTAATTTGTTCATTGTGGCCGCAAAACTTTAGCTCAACATGCAATTCCGTCCTTCACCTTTTGATTTATTCAATATAGTCACTGGACTACATAAAAACATTCGATGTAGGACACATTGAAACATCCAACCAAACTGAACATGTACTAAAAGTTCAGAGACCACATTTAACAAATTAAAAGTTCAATAATTACATTGCACATTGAATCAAAATTCATAAATCATTTGTGTTATTCTCCCCATTTTTCATTTTAACGCGAAGCTCAAGAAGTAGAGCGAATTGTCCAATTGGTCCTAAACCTCTTGTACGGATGCAACTTCAGTCTTAGATTTTTTTCTTTTATTGATTTTAGCCAAAATCTTTAGGCAAAATTTTTAATATAGTCACTTCGGTCAATCTTAGACTGTAGATCGCCGACGTGGGCAGCGTGTAACGTAAAATGGCTAGCGTAAACTGGATTGATTTACTTGAAGGAAATTATTCGGGAGGATTATATTGAAATTTTACCAAAAAAATATCCCGAATAATTTCCTTCAAGTAAATCAATCCGTTTACGCTAGCCATTTTACGTTACACGCTGCCACGTCGGCGATCTACAGTCTAAGATTGACCGAAGTGACTATATAAAATTTTGCCTAAAGATTTTGGCTAAAATCAATAAAAGAAAAAAATCTAAGACTGAAGTTGCATCCGTACAAGAGGTTTAGGACCAATTGGACAATTCGCTCTACTTCTTGAGCTTCGCGTTAAAATGAAAAATGGGGAGAATAACACAAATGATTTATGAATTTTGATTCAATGTGCAATGTAATTATTGAACTTTTAATTTGTTAAATGTGGTCTCTGAACTTTTAGTACATGTTCAGTTTGGTTGGATGTTTCAATGTGTCCTACATCGAATGTTTTTATGTAGTCCAGTGACTATATTGAATAAATCAAAAGGTGAAGGACGGAATTGCATGTTGAGCTAAAGTTTTGCGGCCACAATGAACAAATTAGAAGTTCATGAATCTCATCGTACATTAGTTCAAAGTTCAGGGATAATTTGTGTCATTTTACTAATAAAATCATACTCTCCGTGAAAAATTATGGTGAGGTTATTTATCTTTTTTCTTTTCTTGTTTTGGGTGCAAATTGATACCTCCAACTGTGTTGTTCTTTGGCAGATTTGTGACGGATTGACACCACGGATGTCACGGCCAAGAGTGAGTGCTGACAAATCACTTGTAAGTTACTGATGATTTTCGTTTCGTTCGTCCGAATTAATTAACGGCGAGGTGAGCCATCGGATGACATCACCGAACCTTTCGACACCCACGAGGCATGTGTCCAAATGCTTTTGCTAATTTGAAACCGATGATGCGCGAGGCAGCGCACGCGATCGGTGTTGAGCCCGAGACATCAAAACGCGCATTGAGTTTGAAAATCGAGGGGTGAGGGCTGCTCGCTTCCCGATCGACATAGATCATTCTAACCAAATTCAGAAGAAAAACCGAAGGACTTGCCGTTCCATCTTGTCCAGCATGATTGAAAGAGCGACAAATTTCATCTTCTTTTTCTTTTTTTTGGTCGGAACAAATTTCTCATATGCACGGCAACTTACAGAGGAAGTTGTGTCGGCCAGATTCATGGCGATGGAATTTAAAAAACAAAAAACGTGAGACCGATTTTTTCTTTTTCTTTTTTTGGGGTCAAAACGCGATGCCGAATTAACAAGTCACAATACTTTCCGACATTGCCACGTCACGAACGGTTACATCTATACCGAACACCCGCTTCAAAAGTTTCAACCCGGAGTTTGACCTTCCTAAGCCGCGCGGAGAATTTTCTTCTTTCGAAATAGGATCTTGTGGCGGCAAGATGCGGACAAGCGGCGGGATTCGTAATAATAGAAGAAGCAGAGGATCGACGAGGGAGCGACGCGTGGAACGGGGGGACCCACGGCTGCTGCGATGATTCCGGACAGAATTCAATGGTCAGTCGCCACGGTCACAGAGTGGGCCCGGCCCCCCGGGGGGCCCGTCCCCACCTCGCGTTTTCTAACCCCCCCCCCCCCCC
Organism: Psidium friedrichsthalianum; assembly: GCA_019149425.1. Lineage (NCBI taxonomy): Eukaryota > Viridiplantae > Streptophyta > Magnoliopsida > Myrtales > Myrtaceae > Psidium > Psidium friedrichsthalianum. The sequence goes on from JAGVVM010009499.1 coordinate 12,720, forward strand.
GGGTGCGAAATTCCGCTAATGACCTCGCGGGCTAAGCGCGGATCCTAAGTGATTTTAGCTTTAGCTCGTGTAGGTAGATAGGTGAAAGCGGACGTGATGAATAGGACTCGCGGGATCTCCAAATTCTACGTATCAAAATTATGTGGGTAGCGGTTGAGCCTAATTAAATACTCGGATTAAAACGCCAAGCGCATTGTACGTATAAATACACGCATACTATCGCTTTTGTACAACTTGGATCCTTAAGTACTCGAATACTTTTCAAAGAGGCTTGTCCTAAGCAAAAATTTTCCAAAAGATCCTATACCTACTTCACTTTTATCGATTCGGTTCTTAATATTTTTATTTTTTTTTCCGATTGAGTCATAAGTATTTTTAGATTTTGTCAATCGAGTCCATCCGACCAATTATAATCGAAATTTGCTAGCATAGAAGCCAACTACTCTACGTGGTACGGCTAAACCTGACGTGGACAGCCTTTAATAATATTATTTATAATTTTTATTTTTTTCCTCTCCTTTTCTTTCTTTCTTTTTTCCCCTCTTCCTTTAGCCGAGGATCGCCCTTGACAAGGCTGAACCTGGCAATCATTAGGTGAGGTTAAGCCTCGCCAGGGGCTGGTAAGTTTAACCTCACAGGCCCACCTATGCCTGGTCACCGAGGTCGAGCAACCAACTAGAGGAAGAAGAGAAGAAGAAAAAAATTATAAATATTAGAATATTATTGAAAATTATCAATGTCAGCTTCGATTGCACCATATAAGACGACTGGCATTCACGTTAGCGATTTTCAATCAAAATTGACTAAATGGACTCAATAGGCAAAACGTGAAAAAGGTTTAGGACTCAATTGATAAAATTAAAATTTTTAAATTTAAATTAGGAATCATGCCATAAGTTTATGACTTTTTGAACGTTTTTTGCTCGTCCTAAACCAGATGCGTTATATTCGTCCCATCTAACTTGGGTACCGAGGTCATCGTCGCATCCAAATGATGTCTATGCCATCATGACTGTTGATCCTAGGGAAACGACATCCTAAATTCGAGAAAGGACAGTATAAGCGTCAAAAATCGTGTATGGTGATCACTTTGGTGTCAAAAGTTTCATCAAGATCACTTAAGTGCCAATTTTTTTAAAACAATTGTTTAAGTGCCAACTCCAATATGCATTGCCAAAAATCCGACATGCTATTATTTTACTAATATTTGAAGCTAACGTGGCTTGCTGGAGGTCTAGTCAACAATTAAAAAAGATAAAAATTGAAGAAAATTAAAATAGAAAATACAAACTTAATTAGTTTACAAAAGTAAAAAAGATAAAATTTGAAAAAAATATATTAAAAATAAAAATAAAAACTTAATTAGTTTACAAAAATAAAAAGCTAAAAAAATGGATACAAAATAAAAAATGACAACTTAGTTAGTAAAAAATAAATAAAAAAAGGACATCTCCCATAAAGGTCCTAAAATTTGTCGCGGATTTTTATTAACAAAAAAAAATCAAAGTACAAATTTCATTTAAAATAAATTGAAAAAATAGATTAAAATTTTAACAAAAAAGGCTAAAAAATCATTAAAAAAAAAGGGTAACCGTAAAATCAGGCAACAAGAGTGGAGCATGGCTAGCACGGGTTGTCGAGCCCCACCTAAGGCTACAGGCTCTCGCCTAGGTCGAGTGAGGGTTGCTGGCCATCGGCCAGACCCCTCGCCTATAGCTGGCAGGGGTCATCGACCCCTAGACCGGCTTCCCCCACTTGGCCATGCCTACCATTGCTAGCAATGGTGGGGCACAAGACCTTGTCGCTTGGTTCTCTATCTCTCTCTTTTTTTAAGAAAAAAAATAAGCTTTTTTGTTAAAATTTTAAGCTTCTTTTAATTTTATTTTAAATAAGGTTGGTACTTTAAACGAACTTAGTTTTTAAATTTTAAATTTAATTTATTTTAAAGTGCAGAAGTCCACGTGGGCTTTTTTTTTAAATGTCGTTTTACATTAAAAATTTAATTATTAATGCTACGTAGCAGCCTTAATCGAAATTTTTTGCCGGAGGCATTTAAGTGATTATTTTTTTTTCAATTTGGCAGTTAAGTGATCCGACGAAAACTTTTGGCATCAAAATAATCTCCATACACCACTTCAAATTCTCTCAAATACTAAACCAGCCTCAGCATCCCTTCGGAACCATCTTACATTTGGAAAATTATTTTCTAATTATGTCACGCTTTCCTCATTTTCTTTTAATGTTACAGCAGTTTACCATAAAAAAAATGAGGCGAATTCAATCAGATTAGCTGTTCCTTTTTCGTTTCCCCCTTGTGTTTTCCTTCTATAACAATCAAATGAGCTGTTAAAATCACTCGCGCGTTAGAGAGAGAGAGAGAGAGAGAGAGAGGCCATTATACAATCCGAGGGCTCTTTTGTCTTGCCATGGACAGAAAGTGACCTATTGATGAGCTCACGTGCCACGTATGACCTGCGATGCCCCCAACATTTAATATTTCAAGATAAGGTCCACAGGTACAGCCCAAACAACTTTATTCTTAAATTTTAATTTAACCATTTCATCAACCTCCTGCGACCTCTTCTTCAAAGTTATTTTAGTGGAAGAATTATAAAAAAAATCTTAAACCTATTACAATAGTATTAATTCAGTTCTAAATCGTTTGCAACTATGTCATTTCAGTCCATCCGATTAATTTTGACTGGCCGACGATCGAATAATTTAATATTTTTTTGAATTTTTATGAATATTTTTTTATAATTTTTATTCTTTTATTTTCTTTTATTTTCTTTTTTGCTTCCCTAACCCCTCTCCTACCTCCAACCCGTGGCTGAGATCCAGCAACTAGCCAGAGGCGTGGTCGGCAAGGTCGAGCTCGCCCAATAACGGCGAGGTCGAGCCTTGCCATGGCCAAGCGAGGCTCGACCTCGCAAGCCCAGGTCGAGCTCGCCCGTCAATGGCGAGGTCGAGCCTCGCTCGACCATGGCGGGGCTCGACCTCACAGCCATGCCTCTGGTTGGTTGCCAAACATATGTGACCGGCCAAAAGCAGGGGAGGGGTTAGGGAAGCAAAAAAGAAAAGAAAAGAATAAAAATTATATATATATATATATATATAAATTCATAAAATATTAAAATATTCGATTGTCGCCTAGCCGATGTCCACGTCGGCATCAGTTGGTCAAAATTTTTCGGATGGACTGAAATAGCATAATTTCAAAATTTTTATGATTGAATCGACAAAAAAAAGGTTTAGGATTGAATTAGCACAATTATAATAAGATTAAGACTTTTTTGATAATTTTTTTTCTAATTTTAGCTCTAGTGGGTTGACGTGGAAATCGACAGAAATTGAATGATCGAGATCCGCATCATTATGCACGAACAGTTGTAAGGGTTTAATTTTCTACCCATTTATGAGAATAGTATACGGAAAATTTAATTAGATATTATTATACGTCAAGGTGGTGGCTGCTTGACGGGAAAGTAGAGGGGGAGTGTGACTAGCACTCGATATTAAAGTAAAAAAAATATTCGGCCGGAAAGGAAAAAGGCGAAAAGCTTTGTGTTGCAATTGGGGTGTGGCTTTATTTAATTTGCACAATGATACGTTTGATCGAATGTTTAGACTCTGTTTATTTCGCAAAAAAACGAAATGATTTGAAAAATATTTTCACCAGAATGACGACTCGTATCGCTTGATGTTATTAGTAAATGAAAGATATCATTATTATCGATAGCTATTTATTTTTAAATATTTTATTGGATGATGAAAATTAAATTATTTTTTATTGACTAATTATTTCAAATGATACAAGTCAATACTTTGATTTTTTGCGAAACAAACGGAGCCTTAGTGAGAAAACCCTCTCGACCTAAGTTTTCTCGATGGAACTCAATTCACAGGGTCATAAATCAATTTTTGAGTCCCATTCAAGCAAGTTTAATTCACTGAGATGTCCATCTCTTCAAGAAAAACGGGAAAATTACTCCATCAGATCTAAGCTTATTTTCGGATGCCAATTTAATCATAAACTTTTTAATTTTACCAATTAGATCCTAAATTGAAAAATTTACAAAAAAAAAATACAAACCTATTGTACGGATGCTAATAGGCTGGAAAAGACTAACTTGGCAAATCGTCAAAAATTCTAGGGTTAAATTGGCCAAATTTTATGACTGAACTGACATCTGCGTATAGATTTAAGATTTTTTTTTTTCTAATTATCTCTTGTTGAATTTTTGTGAAATTTCAATGTAAGATTAATTTTTTTGAAAATCGCTGGCGTGGTGACATGCCATGTAGGATGGCTGCTGCCACCGTATCATCAATTTGTGGCAAAATTGATTGAAATGTACTATTTTGGACTTTCGAGTAAAATTTAAGATTGAATTGATATCGGCGTAATAATTTAGAATCGATTGGAAAATTAACGCAAAATCAAATTCAACCTATGGATAACCCTTGGTAGTTTGTACTATAGAAACTGCTAATCTGGACCGGTTGGACCAATCATTAGAGTCCCACCTTCCTCAAATTATGCAATCATTCGTCCCCATTATTAATTAAAATCATTAAAATCAGATTAATATTTGGCGGTGCAAAAGGGGACATTTGATTGATCTGAAAAGCATCCGACAGAATCGGGGCCCCATATCCGAAGGGAAAGCTTTTTGTCTGCGAGCGAGAAGGGAGCTTTAGTCCAAGGAGGAGTGCTCTTCATTTCACTTTCATAATGCTTTTCATCCTTAAATAATGCATTGCCCTAATCTTGAGGCTACGATGAACCTAACAATAACTCGAAAAGTTATTATTATTATAATTACTATTATTATTATTATGGATGTTCTGTGAGCTCTGTAGATGACTACCATGCTAAATTTGCAACACTCTCTTTCTAACAAGCATAAGTGCTTAGGGAAACTCAACCCACCATTGCTTGCCAAATTGACATCTAACCCAAGATTCTCTGGTTTGAATCCTCGTTTCTCCATTTCACCTTTTGAGGGAAAATTGTCAAAAAAAGTCGTAAATATTTCGCGCATTTACCTATTCAGTCATAAACCTTTTCACTTTTTGCCGATTCAGTCATATTGATCGTAAATCCTCGACGTGGATGCCGGCCGTCCTACGTGACATTACCGGTGTTGACGTGGATAATATATTTTTAATAATTTTTATAAAAAAAAATTTAAACTTTTTTTTTAAGTTTTCTTCCTTAACCAGAAAAAGAAAAAAAAAAGGAAGAAAAAATTGAATTCTTCCTATAAAATTATTAAAATATTATTAAAAGTTATTCATGTCAACACCAGCAGTGCCACGTTAATGGTTTCTGATCAATAGGATTGAATCCGTAAAAGAAGAAAAGGTTTTAGAACTGAATCGGTAAACTTT
>JAGVVM010009500.1:0-24544 GCA_019149425.1 Psidium friedrichsthalianum
GCTTCTCTCTCTCTCTCTCTCTCTCTCTCTCACACCCACACACACAGCACGGTACTAAAAACATCCACACTAGCGCATGAGTATCTGTGGCATGACCTCTTTCATTTTTATCTGCCCTTTTTATTTCGTGCTCTCGGCAGCTATTTTTGAGAAATTGCCCAAGGCACACTTGCGCGATGTGTGCATGTTATGCTGCTAGAGTCCTATTCTTGGAACAGGTTTGTCTTTTTTAGGCTGAATCATAGTATTGGATTCTGACCCAAAAAAAAAAAGGATCCGAGTCGGTGAGCTGATGTGTATTTTTGGTGTTGTCACCTGTGCATTTGTACTTCTCACTAGGATTATTCTATACATAGAAGAATGGCCTTTTCCTATGAAATATTGACACTGCGAACAAGTGTCTCTAGCGCTTTCAGTGATTCTTAATTGATGGACAATTATTGGTTACTATAATCAGTCAATAAGAAAAAGGAGTGAGCCTTATGAGCCGTTCGATGAAAGTGTATTCAGAAAGCGAATAAGAATATTAAAGTTTTAAGGAGGACCCCCCCCGTCCAAGTCCTGGCAACTATTATCACTGTTGGTCTCTATGTGCAATTACATTCTCACTAGAATATAATTATACATGAGAAGTAAATGGTCTGTCTTGGAATATTGACTTTCGGACAAGTGGTCTCTACTTTTTAGATTCTTAATTGATGAGTTACCTGGGGATAATAGTTGCAGGTTTTTGGAGTGGTCCTCCTCTAGCTTTACATTCTTTTTCGCTTGCTGAACTACACTTCCGCGAATGGCTCTTTAGGCTCTTCTCCTTTCTTATCTGTCTAATTATAGTACATCATAATTTGGTCCATAGTTTTAGACAGTCTATGTTTTTCACTCCCTCAGCTTTTCTAAGAATTGGCCAGGATCACCCCCATAGTTGTCGTTTAACATGTTCTTCTCTGCATGCATTCAGCTGTTCAAGCCATTTCTTTACTCATAAGGAAGGGCGTAACCCATAGTCCAGCAATCTCATTTTCTAACCTCAATATCTGTTGAGTGGAAAAGACAATTTGTGATATCATAAGCTCCGCCATAATTATTTGACCTCTTATGTATCTTTCTTCCTAATGAGGAAATGGACTGACTTCTTTATTGCTTACGTCTGATTAGGCCCTCAGGGTGTGCATGTGTAGGCAGAAACCTTTCCAAGAATAAAGATTGTGACTTCTGAGATTTGAAGTACAAAGACTGACCGTGTTATACCTGGCATCGGTGATTTGGAGATCGAATATTTGGTAGAGGATGAGACGTACCAGCTGGTTAGTCACCTCTCAATTCACCTGATTTTTCGAAGCTGCTGTTTGGTCTGTGATCTGGGGTTGCTCAACTTTGATTGCACAGAGATAAGTCTCTCAATATACTTTGGTTAGATTTGTGCTCCATCTTTCAGAATTGGTGAACAAGAATGTACGTTACTCAAATCTCTTCTTTTACGTTGTCTCGCGCCATCAATGGGTTGTGTAAGTATCAATGAAATTTTCGCAACTACTCAAGCTGAGACCTTATCATATGCCAAATCTGCTGAAAATGTGCTATCATGGGCCTCTCTGGTTCTAATTCAGCTGATATCATTTGCTTGATTACACAATGTTTGGGGATACACGACCAGACTTACAAACTCTCCTTTGCCTCTTGATCGGCAATACGACGTCGGTCCTCATACCACGAGCCCTGATAACTTCTTTTGCTTATTGTCAAAGTAGGACGCAGGCGAGCAGTCAGCATAGCCAAGCTTATTGAGTCCTGTCACTTCAAATTTTAATGTCTATGCAACTTGTTCAAGAATATGACTGAACAAACTGGAAGTAAAGAATGTCAGGAGGACTCAGGCCTGTTGTTTCCGTGGCTTGTCAAGTTGAATTAAAATTTAATCAATTAGCTAGATGCATACTCCCCGTCCCAATTATTGAGTACAAACTCAGCATAATTTATTTCACGTAAGTCAGCTATATGTACTAAACCTTAAGAATCCGTCTAATATACACACGCCCACAAGCGAAGCGACTTGATAGCTTCTTGCCCATCTTCACAGGTTTATCTCACAAAGCACCGGAGGCTTGATCCTAGTAGGCTTTCATCTCCTCTTCGCGCTTTCTTGAAGATGAATCAAGTATGATTTACTGCAATTTGAACATGACAGTGAGGGTGCTTCTTAGCTAAATCATCTTTATCAATCTTCCATTCATTTTTTCCATTCCTGCAGCAAAAGATAGTGATCAAAACTGTGCATGGACTGTGAAAAGGCCAGATCAAAGGCCTGAAGATTGCCGCCGTCACGCTCATGGTCAGTGAACTCTCTCTTTTTCAGCTGATCACGACACAAAGTGACGTATATTTCCTAAGCGAACTTGACCCAAATTTTGAAATGTGATTGGCTAGATCAGAATCACTGTCAATAATCTTCAATGTGGTTATAAAGGAAAGTATCTCCCCGGTTACCAACGTTAAGAGGTGATGATGTGACAGGCGTGATCTCAGTGGCGGTGGAAATAGAAAAGAATCATCTGGTGTTGACCGGGTTGAGTTGACGTGCCAGCCTGCTTGACGAGGCACTGCGGAAGAGGTCTCTCCTGCCACCATTGTCAGCATCGCAGAGGTCAAAGCCCGAGGACGGGGACAAAACCGAGGAGAAAAAAGAAGATCCGCTTTTGTTGTCAGCACAAGCCGCTTTGTTGCGTTCAGTACCCTGCCTGTAGCGTGTTTATGATCAAGACCCGCCTCTTTGCACCAGCATGTGAGAGAGGCCATCCATAACGATTTTGAGGCAGTTGAATTGCGAGATCTTCTTGATCTAACTTCGACACGACAGTGATGGCTTCGATCTTTGACGCAGCCAATCGGTCAAGAATTCCGCATGAAGTTTGTGTTTCCGGGATCCCATCTGAGATATGGACAGCTTCCTTTCCTAGTACATGATTGGGAAAAGTGTCTAGTTTTCTTCCGTATATTTTCATGTCTTTTCTAATCAAATTCTTGTACTATCAATTCATCTAATCAAATCTTTCCACTTTCACAAATTCTCTGATCAAGTCCTCGGCACCGATCTGGTCGTCCGAGAAGGGATGATGTGACGAGGTTAAGATTCATATGGTGGGAGAGTCCATGTGGCATCCAAGTTGGCAAGCAGAAGGATTTTCCTTTTTCGTTTTGATTCGCGCATGGCATCCCTATCTAATGTCATGGTCCGGCAAATTCATGTCACGTCATTTAAATTTTGCCGGATTTGGTGTTTGAGAGAATCGATTGAAAAATTTCGTGAAAGTAGTGTCTTGTTTTGATAAATTGAAAAATAGAAGAACTAGATTGAAAAGGGTATATGATTATAGGAATAAAACCAAGTAATCTTCATAATTTTTTTTTGTGGTCGGAATCTTCATAATAGTTGAGATGACTTATTATCATATAAACCTTCTCTGTATCCAAATGTCATATTTAGTGAGAAGATTAGAACGAAAATATCTGTTTATATGCGCATGTTACAAAGCGAACTTAATTGAAACGAGAAAAAAGTTCTCTAATCAACCACTCGATATCGCATGACGAGTCACTTGAACGTTCGAAGCATATCACACGTCATCTATATTCCCCGTAATTACCATGTATGACCAGCTTCTTGGATACAAGAGATGTCTAATTCTTGCATAATCACGGTCGACGACCATTTTCAACAACAATTTCAGGACAACAAAAAATGTTCCTAAAAAATCAGAATTGTCACCGTCACCAAAAGTAGAAAATCAACACAACATTGGCAAAGACCACAGCTTTGTCTACATCCGACTGCAACTTGACAGCTACTTTGAGGATGATCATCATCTTCATGATGTAATGGACCTTTTCAAAGCTGACTTCTCCGTATGACATTAAACCGGGACTTGGCAAATTCAACTTGCTTCACTTTTCAAATATCCACGTTCTCGAAAAAGCAAATTTTAAAACATTAGTACCTAGCTGGTAAGTAGTATGCCCCCTATTCTCTACACACACCAATAGGATTGTCAAGACGTACCCATGAGTGGCATTGGATTAAGGAAGCACGAACGAGGGCGGGGGGGGAACAAAATACAGAAGTTGACATTTTGGAAGACACCGCTTGCATTAACTAGGACAGGCAAATATTACTTCGGTTAAGTCATTAATTTAGCATTATGTCGAGGGTAAGCCAAGATTCGAAATGAAAATCATTGGTACGACTCGTGGATGATGGCCATCAAATCACATTCCGTTTAATAGTTAATCACACCATTTGCATAACAAATCTCATTAAGAATGAATTGATTTTGCATTTGTGTGTGCTCACTACAAGTTTCCGAACTTTCAACCTATCACGGCCATATCGACCGGTTCGGTGATTCTGTATATGTGAATTGCCGTGTTTGCACAGGAGCATGGCCTCAAATGATTGACAAATTCACCGTGAAAAGGTTGACTTTGACTTATTAAACAATATTGTCATATGGTTTATGGTCTTTCTCCAGGAAAAAAAAAAAAAAAGCCAATCGGGTCGTTTTCTATGTATTGGGCACCAGCCGATTTCCGGACAGAGGGGAGTTTACTAGGGTTTCTATTGCAAGCATTGGAAAGCAAGCAATGGAATTCACTAAAACTATAAAAGAGAGGAACTAAACAAAGGGCATTGCTTGATAAAGTCCTCCCTCCTCCACCTATGCATGGTGAAGTGGAGGCTCCAAGTTTTCGACACGACCAATAAGCATCGGTACGCGAAAATTTTGGGAAAGTATAAAAAAAAAAGGTCTTTCATATATTGTATCGATATCAATTCATTCATAAACATTTTCAACTAGATCAATTTTAATTCTTACCGATTGAATCTATTCGGCTAATTTTTAGGCTGATAATTGCTGACGTGGACACCGACCTTCTTTTTGTGGGTACCGCTACTGTTGATTTGAATTTTTTTTTTTAATAATTTGTAATCTTTTTTTATATTTGTTAATTATTTCTTTTTCTTCTCCTTTTTTTTTCTTCTCCTTTCCTTCTTTCTTTTTTTTTTTTTCCTCTCTTTTTTCTTTTTTTCTCACTTTGCCAGCCACCAGACTTTGTGGTGGCCACGTAGAAGATCGAGTATCCATCTTTCTACTTAAATTGACCGAATGAACTCAACTGTATCAATTAAAAGGGGTGTATTAAATTGGTCCAATTGAAAAGTTTAGACTGAATTGGTACCAATACGATAGTTTAGAATTTTTTTTTGTACTTTTCTCGAAAAATTCCTCCTATAATGACTTCAATCTCCATCACGAGACGTGTTGATTATCGCAACCAACGCATAACACGTGAAGTGTTGATGTAGTGTTAAGGCATAAAATTTTTTTTTTTAAAGGAAAAAAAAATGAACTCCATGCGGACCAACCCTATCGACTTGTGTTTTTTTGGTCGGCGCATATGCTGGGTCGGGTTGGATCGGACAAAAATGGCGCACATATTCATGGTTCAGTCGGGTAGCAGAGAAACCCGACCGACCCGTTGACACTCAAGAAAAACGTCGTGGAGGACGTTTCCAAGTGCACATAATTGCTCATGATTCTGTTTAGGCCACATGATGCTGGTTACTAAGTATGCCTAAACAGATTGAACCAGGCCCATTGAGTGACCAACTGCTAAACAAGCACAGTTCCTTTCAAGTGAAGTGATTAGGTAATTGGCAGGATATAGGCGCAAATGACTACCGGGAACATTTTCATTTTACATGAAAAAGAAGTACATAACTGCGGGAACCCTAATGTTATCATTTTAGATTATGAACGAAAGTATGAGGCCTTTCTGTCCAAAAAAGAAAAGAAAAAACTTCAAGTCAAAGATACAAATCTACAAAATAGTAAATTGAAACATAAATTAACTCGATTCAAGCGGCAAAAACTCGCTTAAATCCACAGTGATGAGTCTATCATGGCACCAAGTACAACATGTTAGCAAATCGTCGAATCTCACATCAATATCATGATGACCACACATTGAGATTTTCCTCTCCAATAGTTACGGTTTTGTCAAAAGATTCTAAATTCATTGTTTCCTAACACCATCACCGTATAAGATAACAACAAACGTCAGCAGATTCAATGAATAGATAAAAAGCCTAGGTCAAATAGAAGAATAACCAAATCTAAATTTAACTCTAGATCAAAAGAGAAGATCTACAAAATGAGATAAAGGTCGAATGCTGAAGGTAGTAGCAGAAGGGCTTTCGTAGACTTTGAGGAGCACTCAACTATATGGAGCAGCACAAAAGTTCGGAGCAAGCGAGTAGATCCGGAAGAGCCAGATTCTTTCGAGGCGTTCGCGCATTGAACTTGGTCGTACCATGTAAGATGGGCGGTATCCACGTCAGCAATTTTCTGGCTTAAATTGGCCGGATGGACCGATTTAGTATCAAAGTGAAAATATTTATGACTAAATTGCCAAATTGAAAGGTTTATGCCCAAATTGGTATCTATGATATAGGTTTAGGACTTTGGTACTTTTCCACCAGATTGCTTATGTTTGAAAGAAGAAACACTCTGCAGAGGAAGAAACAGAAGGTAGAGAACAATGGCGACACTTGTACTAGTGTTCACCTGATGAGAAGTGTCCGTCTGTGTCGTATTTAGAGACTTGCTGGATTTGATTATGCTGGACACTACTGGGTTTGGTTCGATTATGTTGGACTTTGATAGCCTTCATAACCCGAATGCATGGGATACTCAAAATCCTGAGACATTGCCCAAGATTTACCAGGCGATGCAGACTGAGGTTTCGACATCTAATGATCGCATTGTCATATGCGTTATTGTTCGGGTAGTGTAGAAAAGCCAAACGGATAGCGACGGACATGTCTTCGACATTGTCGCATGTTTCAATCCCTCCAATAAGAAACACAAGTGCAGGCAAAACTTTGTAAAAGCTGGCTTACTAATCGATTGATGATCTATATAAACTAAACTCGTTGAGCCGGCTTGACCCTTAGAATGCCAAATCTCAAATGCAAGAAATAGCTTAAAAAAAAACAAGTGTTGTTTGCAGTTCGCCATCTATAGCACCGGACAAAGGGCGCACACATCCGGGTTGGAGTGGGGTGAAGCTCGAGCGTTCTGGTAAGGTTATTCGCCATCTTCAATACATTCTTTGGCGAAAAGAATGACACTTACATGCCGAAAATACTGCCGAGCTCCGCCGCCTCCCCCTCCTCTCCCCCCCCCCCCCCCTCTTTTTATATCCTGAGGTGGATGACTGGCTATTCCCAATCAAATTTCCACTTATATTATTGTTTCACAATCAATTTACCCTTTTCCGCCCCTATGTCGCCATGCGGAAGGGGCATGAGGATGTCAAAAAGAGGATCCTATCAACGTTTTTCGACCTTGGATAATAAGCTCATGATCTTAGTCTTACTTCACCGTCTTCTTCCAAGTGTAGGATAACCCCAAAGGATTGTAGGTTTTTTCTACCAATTGGGGCTCTCCCTTCACCATCCCCATGGGGATGGCCTATGGCGTTCATAACCACTCCTCTTACTACAGGATGCTTACCTAGCCAGCTTATATAGTTATTATTATAAGTTCTTTTATTTTGATAGTTTTTGCAATTCCATGGATTATACCTATTAATATAAATGCTCGTGATTTCCACTCGTTAATACGTATAGACCAATAAGCATATCTTGGGTTGGTGCGGAATAGGATCTCCAATAGCTGGAGACAAGAGATTCATAATGGCATCACCGGAAAGATAATTATGAGATATATTTAGAAGTTTTACAGAGACTTCTTTATAATACAAGCACTCTCAAGCGAAGCCGCGATATGATGTTTTCCATTTTTTTTCTACCAATTGGGTATATTCGATACGATGTTTTCTAATTTTTTATTCTTTTGTTTGGCAATATGCTAGCCATTATTAGTCAAACTTTGACTTTTTTCGTTTTATTTATTTATTTATTTTTCGAGGTTGAAAGATGCTTTCTATTTGTCTCATTTCATAAGGGATAGGTAGCATAGGATGTGGCATCTGCCAAAAGAGGAGAAAAAATCCGAAAGAGAAAAAAAAAGGAAAGAAAAGAACTTTCCCAACAAAGAAAAATCCAGAAATTATTCCTCACTCTATTCTCGCTGTCCTCAACTTGAATGCACAAAGGATCACGTCGACTTCACAAATTTAGGATTGGGCTTTCACACATTCCCCCTTCCCCCTTTGAAGGCCACTAATTTTGGTGCAGGGCGTTGAATATATATTAAGTTCCAACCAGAATCATCACACTCTCTGTTTCGTAACTGCATAAATGGTCTCTCTGAAAATCAATCAACAGAGGGGAAATTCGAAATCCTTTTGCATGATCCCCGCATTCCATAATGGTGTGTGTTGATCGGTAACGAAGGAGGCCTCCCTATCATTACGTCAAGATTTTCTCCCATAAAAAACCCGAAAGCAGAGATTTAAAAACAGGGGAGCGCAGAGCCAAACGCTTCATTCGCACTCCTCGTCTGGAAACAGAGGAATTTCTATTATATCCGAGTTTGTTCTACGTTGCAGAAGGAGCAGAGAGCAATGGGGCTCTCCATTCATTCCCATTTTCTTCTCTCGGTCCTGCTTTTGTGTCTGGTGCATTCACCCACCTTTGCTTGAAAAGGTAACGCTCGTTTTTGCCTTGTTGTTTGTTTAAAAATTTAAGTTTTGTTGAACTTTTGCTGTTTTCAATCAAGTCTTCAGTTTGATAACCAATTCTTTTGGCAGAGAATGGTTTATTTTCCTCATCTTTTATGTGGTTTTTTTTTTTCCTTACCAAATCTTTTCTTATGGTACTTCCTTTGAATTCTAACCATGTTGTATCTCACTCCGCTCTCAGTTTGATCAGTTCTGGGCGTTTGCTTTTTCAATAGCCTCATTTTTTTCTCCTTTCTTTGTGCTTTAGCCTACATCGTGTACTTAGGATCAAATGCACACGGTCCAGGACTGACCGCAGCAGATATTGAAAGGGTCCACCAATTCTCAATATGATTTACTCGGATCGTGCTTGGGAAGGTATAGTTCGACTATGTTTTGGCAAGCATGAAAACTCGTTGTCTTTCTTCATTCCAATTAAAAATGTGATTTCTTTGTTTTGTACTTCAACTTATTTGGACAGCAATGAGAAGGCTCAGGAGGCAATTTTCTATTCATACACTCGCCACATTAATGGTTTTGCTGCGATCTCGAAGAGGATGAAGCGGCAGAAATTTGCCAGTGAGAGTTTGGCTATATTATTATGTGATTTTTATCTCTGTGTGATGAATGGGTCTGTGAAGCCAAGAGAACGCTCCTCTGTTTTCCTCTGGTTCCATCTGCAAATTCATCGTTTATCTTTTGAGCAGAGAACCCAAATGTCTTATCTGTGTTTTTAAGCAAAGGAAGGAAATTGCACACAACAAGGTCATGGCATTTCCTGGGCCTAGAGAGAAACGGAGTGATTCATAAGAGTTCCATCTTGAGGAAGGCTAGGTTTGGTGAAGATACAATCATCGGCAACCTCGACACGGGTATCTTCATTATGTTTGGGAATGCAGAGTTTGTTTTTTTTTTAATTCTACCATGGAATTGCTTTTTTTTCTTTTGGCTCATATTGGTTAAATCACATTTATCATCATATCTCCGTTGACCCCTGAATCTGCTTTAGTTGCATGAGTTTTTGAACCTGATTTGATGGCCGCACGTTTCACGAAAATTTTAGTTTCCTGATCAGTAAAAATGTGTTCATGAAGCTGACCAGAACAATTCTGCTACGTCAAGCATTACTGTATCAGCATCTTCTCCACACCGGTAAAGGAGAGTGAGACCATAAAGCTTTTTGCTCATATCAGAAAAATTATAAGCTGCCAAATCAAGAAAAATGTCCCTTAGTATGGTTAATAAGGATTTTAAAAAAAATCTAGAGAATCAATGATTGGGAATTCTCCCAGGATAATAACTTCCTCCGTCATTTTCTGATAAAGCATATGGAAAGATTCATATTGTATTCGTGCTTTGCTAACTTTTCTTGGTTTTATCCACCAACTCAAAACCACTGATCTCATTGTCCTTTAAAAAGGGCTCACAACTTTTCCATGGAAAAGCTTCAGGGAATGGTGGTAGGGTCTCAGGATATGAATCTTGACTATTCACAGAATGATTTGTTCCCCCGTGCTTCATACATGCATCACACTGTGGCTTCGTCAAATGATTCCCTTTGACATTTTTGCAGCATGAGATGCTTATGGTTTCTCCTTTTCTCTTCTTTTTTCTTCTGCAGGAGTTTGGCCAGAATCGAAGAGCTTAGCGATGAAGGGATGGGTCCTATTCCGAAAAGTGGCGCGGAATCTGTCAGCAGGGCATAAAAGATGGATTTTCTTGCAACAGGTTTTATTCCTCCCGGATGGTTCCTTTCCTTCTTTGCCTCACTGAATTTAATCCCAAGTTTTTCCACGGGCTGATAAATTTTTTTGCTTCGAATTTGACTTGTTTGTGATGTGTTCTTTCAGAATAATTTTTTACAATTCCACTCTAATTTATTACATCGAAAAGGAGAAAAGTGTGTTTCTGCTGGTTTCATGAAAACTCGTGTTCATACAAACACCAACAATTGTCAATACAGGCACTGGTAAAATGAGAAAGATGGTGTGATCCTTACTTCAGAAAGTTTCAAAAGATTTGAAGTTATTAACAAAGCAGAACTTCGTAGTTTGAATTTCATTAGAAAGGACGCGCCTTTGGAGTTATTACTGAAAAAAATGGTTCTCCTCTCAGCTGTATCATGTTGCAAAAAAGCACGCAAACCTATGTTTTTTTTCAACTGTATTAAATGAAGTGCGACCCCCTTGATCTGCTCAGCTATTTTATGTCCATTTATAAGGTGCAATGGGCAAACCCACCTAGGGACTTCTGGCAGTTTGTTTATGGTTTGGCAAGCTATGACATTGACTTTTTGCATCTTTCAAGATGGAAAGAGGCTTCGCTTCGTCAGGAGCTCATCCGTGTTTCCTGTTCCCTCTTGCATTTATGTTGTTCACTTCAGATGGGCTAATATTGCCTGTTGAAGCAAGCTTGTGATTCGGTGCCGTCGTTGTCATGCGATCATTAGTACCCTCATCTTCTGCGACATTGTTTAATCTGCCGAAGTTTACTTTCTTCGTCAGGTTTTACAACCTCGCAATAGATTACCTCTCCTTTTGCGGGGTTTGTCATAGAAAGGTCATGTTTCCTTGAAACCTTAGCACTTATTTTACTAATTTAAGGCTTTTTGCTTACAGCCCTCGGAATTCTTTATTTTCTGCATGCAATTGTCGTTGCGATGATTAACTTTGCGATATTAGACTTTAAAAGATCAAAATAATAAACTAACGAACCTTAAACGATTGTTTCATGTGACCTTCACAACTTAAATGAATCCAATCTCTCCTTTCTCTGTAATAAGGAAGCTGATCGGAGCGAGGTACTTCACAAAGGATATGCTGCGTATGCCGGACAACATCTTAACTATACATTCCACACTGCACGGGATCATGAGGGCCACGGGTCCCACACCCTGTCAACAGCAGGAGGAAGCTTTGTCCCGGGAGCGAGTGTTTTCGGGTATGGCAATGGAACGGCTAAGGGAGGATCTCCTAGGGCCCGTGTTGTGGCGTACAAAGTATGCTGGCCACCAATCGATGAGCAGGAGTGCTTTGATGCGGACATCTTGGCAGGCTTTGATGCTGCGATAAGCGATGGCGTCGATGTTCTATCGGTGTCTTTAGGCGGGGATCCAGGCGAGTTTTTCACGGATGGAATTGCCATTGGATCCTTCCATGCAGCTAGGAACGGGATTGTGGTGGTTTCTTCTGCTGGCAACTCGGCCCCAACCGGGGACCGTGTCTAATGTTGCTCCGTGGATGATCACCGTTGCTGCAAGCACGATTGACCGGGAATTCACGACGTATGTTGCTCTTGGAGACAAGCAGCACTAAAGGTATTAAGTCCTTGTAATTTAGACAAGTAGGTATTTTCTTGGTACTAACTTTGTCCTGTGTTATGGATTTTTGGAAGGCTCGAGCCTTTCGGCCAATGGGTTGCCATCAATAAATTCTATCCACTAATCAGCGGTTGCAGATGCGAAGCTGAAAATGTGTTGGCCGCAGATGCGTGAGTTTAATTGCTCTCAGTCAATCCTCTTCTGGTATAGTACATTCACTCTCATAAACCATTTCAGGAATCCTGAGCATGCTTGAACTGTTGCAGTTTGGTCTGCAAGCTGGAACCCTCGACCGCAAGAAGGTGAAGGGGAAGATCTGGCATGCCTTCGCGGCGATAATGCGAGAATCGACAAGGCCAGTCAAGCTGCCCTCGCAGGTGCTGTTGGGATGGTTTTGGCTAACGATGAAGGCGAGTGGAAATGATATCATTGCTGATCCTCATGTTCTTCCCGCTGCTCACATTTCTTTCGTGGATGGTCACGTTCTCTTCGCTTACATCAATCTCCACAAAGTAAATTTTCTAAGACAGTCCTTCTTTTTTATCTGCATGCCGGCAACCATTTTTCCAGGTTCATCCCACTTTTCTTGGGGATTCTCAAGTTCTTATATGCTCTTACCTCTCGTACGCACTCTTGCTTATCTGTCTCATAGGAATCCATGGCTTACATGACTGATGTGAAGACAATGTTGAACACGACACCTGCTCCATTCATGGCTTCCTTCTCATCCAGGGGACAAACACTGTCGAGCCGGCAATCCTGAAGGTATAGTAGTGAGATTCATTGATTGCGTTTCTTATGGCATCTAGGGCGTTTTGGTTAAATCAAGTACTATTTCAACTGTTAAGCTCTATGCCAAAGATCTAATTTTTAATCGTCAGGTGTGTCAGCCCGATATTACTGCACGGGAGTGAACATCATTGCTGCTTACACAATGGCAGGTGGTCCGACAGGTCAAGATTTCGACAACCGTAAAACGCCTTTCAATGCAGAATCCGGCACCTCGATGTCCTGTCCTCATGTGTCCGGCATTGTTGGTCTCCTCAGAACCCTCTATCCCAGCTGGAGCAGCCATGATACGGTCAGCAATCATGACAACCGGTAACATATCTTCCTGTGTTGCCTCTATTATTCTTTTCTAATTATGTTAACAGCTAGCGGATTCTTTACTTTGTCTTTGATTGTAACTCAACCATCACACAGCAAGAACAGCGAGACAACAAGGCAGAGCGATGCTCGATGCATCTTTTGTCAAGGCTACGATTTTCCTACGGTGCTGGACACATCCGGCCAAATCGTGCAATGGACCCGGTCTGGTGTATGACTTGACGGCCAACGACTACTTGGACTTCCTATGCGCCCGAGGCTACAACGAATCCCAACTGAGATTATTCACCAATGAGACTCCCAAATGCTCTAAACATTTTAATACGGCGGATATGAACTACCCTTCCATCACCGTCCCAGATCTCAACGGCACCGTGGTGTCACGAGAAGGGTGAGGAACGTGGGCACCCTGGCACGTATCATGCGCGCGTCAAGGCACCAGCGGGAGTGTCGGTCTCCGTCAAACCGCAGAGCCTGGTGTTCGGAAGCGTGACGAAGAGAAGGAATTCAAGGTAGTGTGTGAAACCTAATGTTGCGGCAAGCCGTGATTATGTGTTTGGACGGTTGATCTGGTCTGACGGGGTGCACTATGTGAGGAGTCCTCTGTTTGAAGCACCAGTGAAAAGACAACTACATAGTCGCTGATGGTTCTAGACTTTCACTTTTCTCATTGGGGTAGAGAAATTTCTCGGGATTATGATTTGTTTTCCCTTCTATCAAGTGGGAACCAAGTATTTCGTACAATTGGGGAGAAAAATGGATTTGTTTGTGTATTGACAAGTTTACTGGCTATAAAAGGAAGTAGAGATCCAGATCAGAAAATGGGGGAGCCATCTTCAATCTATCTCATGCTCTGTTTGTTGCATTATTTCTGTCATGATTTTATGCATGCGATTTGAATTTGCAAAATCATATGTGCACTGAAAGTCCAAAAATTATCAACAAAGTGCAATTGAGTTCTAAATTGACAACTTTCGGGACTTTCAATGAACATATTCTTAACAAAACAATGAAACATTAAACGAAATGGGTATTCAAAATCAGCATTGCTGGTCCCTAATCATATTTCTCCAACATGCTCAATCGAATGTTAAACCAACGGACAACTGTTTCTATCAATACCCATGCCTATTTGCAAGAAGATGGAGAATTACAAAAAGAGATCTTAAATCTATTCTAATTGTAGCAATTCACTCTTAATTTTTTTTTACCAATTGAGTTTTAACCTTTTGTAATTATGCCAATTACAGTCGATTCAGCCAACTTTGGTGACCAGTACTAACATGAATCTACTGACTAGAAGAGAAGGAGAAGAAAAAAAAGAATAAAGGAAATAAAAATCAATAAAAAAAATTATGAAATTAAATTAAAATGTCATTAAGATTGCCACGCTAGCACTTGCTAACGTCCACATTAGCGCCGGCCTGCTAAAGTTGGCCCAGATATATTGAATTGGAATCATTACACAAAGGATTAGGATTGAATTGGCAAAAAAAAAAAAAAGATTATGATTAATTGACATAATTATAATAGATTCATGAATTTTGGTAATTTTTCCTTAGAATTGACCGTTCCTATAAGCAAATATAATCCTTTGATTAACTACTAGTTTAATTTGAATTTGAATATAAAAAAAATGTGTACTCCTTCTTTTTCTTTTGAGCTTGACCAACTTTAGCCCACTGAGTCTTAATAATACTAGGTCCACGATAAAAGGGCACAAACCTATTTATGTACAAAAAGTAGTACAACAAATAAAGAAAGATGGAATCATAATTGATATTATTTTAGAAGATGAAAATCTATTGGATTAGATCGGGGATACTTTAGCCATTTTAAATTACTATGATTTTGTACTTGTTTGGCAATATGCCAATCGTCATCCATCAACTTTCGCGTGGTTGGTTTATTTTCTGCAAGGTAAAAGGTAAGGTTGAAATACAGCTTCCCCTCTCTTATTTTTGCTATGCCTCTTTGCACAAAACAGGAGTCGAACCTCGCATTTTGATACTAACGGCCCTATCCTCATCCCTTTACCGGTTAAAGTGGCATGCCTTATTCGCTATTATTTGTTGAGATGTAGCATTTGCTAAAAGAAAGAACTAAAAAAGCAAAACAACAAAAGCAACTTTCCCGGCAAAGAAAATCCAAAAAAGAAATTATTCCCAACTCTATGCTCGCTGTTCTCAACTTGCATGAATCAGATAACATCAACTTTACAAAAAGTCGGATTGGGTGCGCATTCTCTCTCCCACTAAAGTTGGTGACAGCAATAGACTACCATTTCCAACCATAAGCATACTGATGATCATAACTGCAGAAGATTCAAGCCTGAAGATCATCAAAGGGAACTTTGATTTCCGTTTGCATAAATAACATTCAAAATTGGTGGTGTTGATTGTTGCGTCAAGCAATTTGTTTTTGCTGACATAAACAGGTGAAAGCAGAGCAAAACGCTTCATTCGCACTGGCCGTCTGAAAACAGAGGAATTTGTATGATATTGTATTCGAGTTAGTTTTAGGTTGCAGAAGAAGCAGAGAGCGATGGAGTTTCCTTTCATTCCCATTTTCTCCTCTCAGTCCTGCTTTTGTGTCCGGTGCGTTTACCCGCCTTGCCTTGAAGAAGGTGATGCTCACATTTTGCCTTGTTGTATGCAGAAAACATGATTTATGGAATGTTGCTGTTTTCAATCATGAAAGTCTTCAATTTTGATAACCGATCTTTTGGCAGAATGGATCTTTTCTCATCGTTTGTCTGGGTTTTTTCCCCCAAAATCTTTCTCTGTGGTGCTTCCTGAATTCTAGCCATGTTGTCTCTCGCTTGCTTCTCAGTTTGATCATTTCTAGGACGTTGCTTTCCGATGGCCTCAGTTTTTCTCCTTTCTTGTGCTTTAGCCTTATATCGTGTACTTAGGATCCTCATGCACACGGTCCAGAACCGACCACAGCAGATATTGAAGGGTCGTCAATTCTCATTATGATTTACTCGCATCGTACTTGGGAAGGTATTATTGAATTTAACTTCACAAGCGTGAAAGAAGTTTATCTTCATTATAGTAAAGACGTGATTTCTTTGTCATGTACTCCAACTATTTGGACAGCAATGAGAAGGCTCAGGAGGCAATTTTTTATTCATACACTCATCACATCAATGGTTTCGCTGCGATGCTCGAAGAGGATGAAGCAGCTGAAGTCGCGGTGAGAGTTTGGCTATATTAATATGTGATTTTGATTTATATGTTTGACGAATTGATCTGTGCAGCCTGGAGAGCTTGCTCTGTTTCTTCTGTTTCCTCTGCAAATTATCGCTCGTCTTTCGACGCAGAGAACCCAAATGTCTTGTCTGTGTTCCTGAGCAAAGGAAAGAAATTGCACACAACAAGGTCATGGCATTTCTGGGGCTAGAGAGAAATGGGTGATTCATCAGAGTTCCATCTTGAGGAAGGCTAGGCTTGGTGAAGATACAATTATCGGCAACATTGACACAGGTATCTTTCATCATCTTTGCAATTCGGATTTTTTTTTTTATTCCAGTATGGCATTTCTTTTCTTTTTTTGGCTCAAAGTGATTTGATTGCATTCATCATCATACTCGGATTGACCCGGAATTGCTTTAGTGGCAAGAGTTTTCTAGAGCTTGATTTGACGGCTGCACGTTTTCAAGGAAAGTTTAGTTCCGATCTGAATGAGTTCAGGGAGTTGACCACAACAGTCTGCTACGTCAAGCGTTATTGTGTTGACTCGGCCTTACTGCTTTTAGATAGCCTCCGCACAGGAGTAGACAGAAAAGTGAGATCATAAAGCTTAGGCTCATCTAGAAAATTATAAGCTGCCAAATCAAGAAAAATGTCCTTTAATCATTATTTTCCAGAGAGTTTCATGAATTTGGATATTGGTGTATTACATATTACAAAAAATCAATAATTCAGTGTTCTCCCACAAATAAAACTTTCTCTGTCACAGGACCTGCATGGTAACGATTCTGATATGAAAAAGTGACTCTAATTAGAATTGATTTTTTCTGATTCTGTTTTGAGTTTTAGATAATCAGAATATGTTTGGTAATTGACAAAAATTTATGTTCCTAAAATAGAAACGTGTTTGGTAACTGCACAATATTTTTGTTCTCGATAATAATTTCTCTTTCCAATTTTTTTTCCATTTAAGTCAAATAATTACGTAGTTACTTTTTGAAATTTCATTCTATGTTTCGAATTAATTGAAGATTTATTCATATTGATTCTCTTGTATAACATATTGCATATTACATATAACATTTTTTCATGCTATTCCATTCAATTAGGGTGTCATAACGAGTCATTTTAAGCTTAAAAAAGGAAATCATGTTAGATTAGTTTGTGATTTTATACTAGCTCGGGCCCTCCCATGTCTATATTAAATAGCAACGAGGGAATATTAAATTCGATGTTAGTGTAATCAGTGGCATGTGTATGTGTACATGCAAATGAAATCACCTCCAATCTTTGAGAAAGGTGCACCGAAAACCTTGTCGAGCGATTGAAAGAAACCATTCGATTCTATGCAACTAAAGAAATTTAAGATCCGAGACTTGGTTATGTCGGTGTTTCCATTGACACCTTTTCGGCACCGAAGTTAAATACTTTCTAAATGTGTTTCATACAAATTTTCAATTCATTTTTAAGCTTATGAATTAAGCCAATGCTAAGTGCTCAAGAAAGTTGTTTTTGTATTATTCCAAATTTTCTAAAACTAGGCTAAGTCTAAACTATCTAAACCTAGGCAAATCACAACCAATAAAATCAAGTGTGCAATCAAGGAAACTGAAAGAGAAAAGTTAGAGATGTGGGACTTTATTATTTTATTTTTTTTGGAAAGGAAATGTGGGACTTTATTCTGTTTCGTGATTTCCAAAAGTGATTCTTTTTTTCACAATCAATTTTTTTTTATTCTTATTTTTGCTCCAAAGCTGTTTTGAAGAACTTAATCAGTATCATTTATGTTAACAAATATAATTCTCATCCTTTTTTGTTCACGAAAATAGAATCAGAGAATCAGAATCATTATCATGCAGGCTCTAACTCACTCATGACTGATCTTATGTCCTTTACAATGTAACTTCATCACAGAAATTCTCGAGGGAATTGTGGTATCTTGACTATTTGCAAAATGATTTTTCTTCCTTTTACGCAAAACGCATGCATCACGCTGTGACTACAATGGTTTCTTTTTTTGGAATTTTGCAGGAGATGCTTATTGTTTCTATTTTCTATTTTGCTACAGGCGTTTGGCCAGAATCGAAGAGCTTTAGCGATGAAGGGATGGGTCCAATCCCGGGAAAGTGGCGCGGAATCTGTCAACGGGGCATCAAAGATGGATTTTCTTGCAACAGGTTTTATTCCCCCCAGATGGTTTCCTTTTCTTCTTTGCGTCACTAAGTTTAATCCCAATTTTTCCACGGGCTAGCAAATTTTTTTGCTTGCAATTTGACTTGTTTGTGATGTGTTTATCAGAATAATTTTTTACGATTCCACTCTTAGTTTTTACAGCAAAAAGAGAAAAGTGTGCTTCTGCTGATTTCATGTAAACTAGTGTTCATACAAACACACCAACAATTGCCAATACAGGCACTGGTTCATGAGAGAGATGGTGTGATCCTTACTTCAGAAAGTTTCAAAAAGAAGTGTGGTCATAGCCAACCCAGAACTGTGTTCATCCAAAGTTGTCACTTTGCACTACTTTGAAGGGAATATTTGAAGTTATTAACAAAGCAGAAGTTCAATAGTTTTGAATTTCATTAGAAAGGACGCACCTTTGGAGTTATTACGGAAAAAAATGATTCTCCCCTCAGCCGTATCATGTTGCAAAAAGCACGCAAACGATGTTTTTTTTTCAACTGTATTAAATGAAGTGCGAGCCCCTTGATCTGCTCAGCTATTTTATGTCCATTTATAAGGTGCAATAGGCAACCCACCTAGGGACTTCTGGCTAGTTTGTTTATGGTTTGGCAAGCTATGACATTGACTTTTTGCATCTTTCAAGATGGAAAGAGGCTTTGCTTCATCAGGAGCTCATCCATGTTTCCTGTTCCCTCTTGCATTTATTTTGTTCACTTCACATGGGCTAATATTGCTTGTTGAAGCAAGCTCGTGATTCTGTGTCGCCGCTGTGATGTGATCATTGGTACCCTTGTCTTCTGTGACATTGTTTAGTCTGCCAAAGGTTACTTTCTTTGTTGGGTTTTACAACCCCGCAATAGATTACCTCTCCTTTCGTGGTGTTTATCATAGAAAGATCATGTTTCTCTTGAAATCTTAGAGCTTCTTTTACTTATTTTAAGGCTTTTTCTTACAGCCCTCGGAATTCTTTATTTTCTGTATGTACTTGTCGTCCTGGAGATTAACTTCGCAATATTAGACTTTAAAAGATTGAAATATAAACTGATGAACCTTGAGCAATTGTTTCGTGTGACCTTCACAACTTAGGGAATCCAATCTCTCATTTCTCTGTAATAAGGAAGCTGATCGGAGCGAGGTACTTCAACAAAGGATATGCTGCATATGTCGGACATCAACTTAACTACACATTCCACACTGCACGGGATCATGATGGTCACGGGTCCCACACTCTGTCGACAGCGGGAGGAAGCTTTGTCCCAGGAGCGAGCGTTTTTGGGTATGGCAATGGAACGGCTAAGGGAGGATCTCCTAGGGCCCGCGTTGTGGCGTACAAAGTATGCTGGCCACCAATCGATCAGCATGAGTGCTTTGACGCGGACGTCTTGGCAGGCTTTGATGCTGCGATAAGCGATGGTGTCGATGTTCTATCGGTGTCTTTAGGCAAGCATCCAGGCGAGTTTTTCACGGATGGAATTGCCATTGGATCCTTCCATGCAGCTTGGAATGGGATTGTGGTGGTTTCTTCTGCCGGCAACTCCGGGCCCCAACCAGGGACCGTGAATAATGTTGCTCCGTGGATGATCACCGTTGCTGCAAGCACGATTGACCGGGAATTCACGACGTACGTTGCTCTTGGAGACAGGCAGCACCTAAAGGTATTAGGTCCTCTTAGTTTAGACAATTATGCTTTTTCTTGATACTAACTTTTACTGTGCTTATGAATTTTTTGGAAGGGCTCGAGCCTTTCGGCCAATGGGCTGCCATCCAATAAATTCTATCCACTGATCAGCGGTGCAGATGCACGGGCTGAAAATGTGTCGGCTGCAGAAGCGTGAGTTTAATCTGCTGATATTTTTCCAAATGTGCTCTACTTTCTCAGTCATATCCACTTTTGTATAGTCCCGTTTCGCTTTCATAAACCAATACACGATTTCTGAGTATTGCTTGAATTGTTCGCAGTTTGCTCTGCAAAGCCGGAACCCTCGACCGCAAGAAGGTGAAGGGGAAGATCTTGGCTTGCCTTCGCTATGAGAACGAGAGAGTAAAGGTGGGTCAACAAGCTGCGCTTGCAGGTGCTGTTGGGATGGTTTTGGCTAATGATGAAGCAAGCGGAAATGATGTTGTGGCTGATGCTCATATTCTTCCCGCTGCTCACATCTCTTTCGTGGATGGGAAAGTTCTCTTCGCTTACATCAAATCCACGGAGTAAAATTTCTAAGCAGTTCCTTTTTGTTTTTTTGCCGGCTTACAACCATCTTTCCGGGTTCATCTCCCTTTTCTTGAGGATTCTCACATTCTTATATATGCTTTTACTTCTCCGTGCGCGCCTCCGTCTCATTTAGGAATCCTATGGCTTACATTACTCGTGTGAAGACAATGTTAAACACGACTCCTGCTCCATTTATGGCTTACTTCTCATCCAGGGGACCGAACACCGTTGAGCCAGCAATCCTTAAGGTATATTACTGAGATTTCTGAAGGCGTCTTACTTTTTGGTTGATCAACTACTGTTAACTCCCATGCCAAAACTCCTAATGGTCGTTGATGTACTTCAGCCCGATATAACAGCACCAGGATTGAACATCATTGCTGCTTATACGCTGGCGGTCGGTCCAGCAGGTCAAGATTTCGACAAGCGTAAAACACCTTTCAATGTACAGTCGGGCACCTCAATGTCTGGTCCTCATGTGGCCGGCACCGTGGGTCTCCTGAAAACCCTCTATCCCAGTTGGAGTCCCGCCGTGATACAATCAGCAATCATGACAACAGGTAGTACATCTTCATATGTTCTTTCTGTTAGTTCCTTTTCTATTATGCTAACGGCAGGCAAATTCTTTCTTCATTGTTGTGTTTTTTACCGTAACTTTCACCATTACACAGCAAGAACACGAGACAACAAGGTAGAGCCGGTGCTCGATGCATCTTTTGCCAAGGCAACTCCATTTTCCTATGGTGCTGGACACATCCGTCCAAATCGGGCTATGAACCCCGGTCTCGTGTATGACTTGACCGCAAACGACTACTTGGACTTCCTATGCGCCCGAGGCTACAGCGAATCCCACCTGAGACTATTCACCAATGAGACTTGCAGATGCACCAAACATTTTAAAACGGCAGATTTGAACTACCCTTCTATCACTGTCCGGATCTCAACGGCACCGTCGCGGTCACAAGAAGGGTGAGGAACGTGGGGACTCCAGGCACATATTCCGCGCACGTCAAGGCACCAGCGGGAGTGTCGGTAATCATCCGACCACGGAGCCTGGTGTTCGAAAAGCGGGAGGAAGAGAAGGAATTCAAGGTGGTGTTGAAACCTAAAGTTGCTGGCAAGCCCGTTGACTATGTGTTCGGAAAGTTGATCTGGTCTGATGGGGCGCATTACGTGCGGAGTCCTTTGGTTGTGAAGCACCGGTAAACGTGATCAACTACAGGAAATAGGGGTGAGCATAGCTTGGTGGGTCGGGTCTAGACCTAAACCCTAAACCCCACCTTGTTATAATCGGTTCTTAATTTTTGGAATCGAGACTCTACCATATTTATCCTAAAGTCTGTTTTGAAACCGACCCTATTTTTCGGTCCGGTTCTAAGGTCTACCCAGTTTCCTTGTAAACAAGGATGAAAATAGAATCTTACGATCACATGAAGCTTCCACAATTTACTTGTAAAAGCTCAATAAAAAGATGAATGAGAGAGAAAAGAAGGGGCACAGATCAAATTGAGGACAGAGAGTTTCCTCATAAATTACAACTTTGACGATGAACAATTAAATTTGACGGAGAGAAATATCTACTACTCAACCAATCAACTCTGCATATTCAACGAAAAAAAAGGCATCTGTATTTACAGATGTAAATACTCCTTGGTGCTAAATTGAGCTTAAACATCATATTACATAACACTAAGAGGAAGGAAGAATCTTAGAATTACTTGTTCCCCTGCATGAGGCAAGGCTGCGATTGGGAAGCTAACTTAGCGAATACTTAGTCACTTAGTTTTTTTTAAATAGTATCTAGAAACTGGTTCTATAAACCGGTCCGGGTGAGTCTTTACCTTGAATCAGAAACCGGACTGGTTTCAACTGGTTCTCGAAAATTGGAACCGTTTCCCAGACCGATTTGAACGGGAAACGGTTCCTGGCCCTTTTTTTCGAATGGTCCGACCCAGGTACCAAGTAAACCCGGTCCGGTTGCATACCCCTAAGAGGGAGGATTGTGGTTTGGCAAGCTAAATAGGGTCTGATCACTTCTCTCTTTGGGGAAGAGATCCTAATCGCACGAATGGTGTAGCCATCTTCAATCAATCGTATGCTATTGAAGGGGAGCACAGACACGATCAATTTTTTGCTGGAAGATGCAAATTTGGCAACCAAAAAAAAAAAGGACACACAGTAGATTTTTCGCAACTAATTTCTAAAAGCAAGAAAACCCCTGTCGGGTAGATGATGTGGAGGAGTTCATCCAATCGAATTTTCATTCTCTTGTGAGCTAATCCACAAGTCAAAAGATGCTGTCAGCATGTGAAGTAATCATCAAGATCTCAACTTTCAGTTGGCTGAACCTGAATCGCTCTCCTCATTTACCTCAAACGTCCTGCAAATTCAATCTGTTAGCTCAACCCATTGCGTAAGATCCGTAGAAGAAAGAAAAGAAACATGAGGAACTACGAACCCTCCGTTGCAGAACCAGCTCAATCTAAAGATCAGATCAGACATATCAATCAGGACAAACGTAATGGGCAAATCACCAACCACATAAGCTGGCTTCAGACAATCCAGGCTCCATCTGTATGTCCTCCTGGTGTCTCATCCTCTCGACTCATTTTCAGATATTTAGTTTCATTCCACTTTTTTTTTCTTTGGTCGAAAGTTTCGCTCCACTTTATTAACGAGAGAGAGGGAGAGCTTTATCAACACCTATCCAATGTTCTTGCCTCGGGCATTCGAAGAGATTTCCTTACCCTTTGGTCATTGAGTGAACTAGCACAAAGTCACATTATTCTTGAGATAGGGAGAAATGCATCAGAAGTTATTTACGACGCTCATTTTAGTGTCAATAATTTTTTTTAATCGCTTAAATGCCAAATTTTTTTAAACATATTACTTAAGTGCCAATTTCGATCTACTTGATAAAAAATACGACATAGCCTTTCTTTTTATTAACATCCGAAGCCAGCGTGGCTCTCCGAAAGTCCAGTCAACATCTAAAACATAAAACAACTTTGTTTAATGCATGTCTCTAGAGATGGCCACGGGCCGGTTCATTGCAAACCGAAACCAGCTTGTGTGGCACGGGTCGTTTCCGGGTTACTAATTTTGGGAACCGGCCTGGCCCCAAACCTGGGCCCAAACGACTATATTATAGCCGTTTGGACCAAACGGCTATAATATAGTCGTTTGGTTGACCAACGGCTATATAGCCTTTTTTTTAATTTATTTAAATAATCCTAACTATTATAAATATTCATCTTCACCTTTCATTTTTTCTCACAATTTCTCTCAAATTCGCTCAATTTAGTTAGTTTTCTTCCACTTAATTCTCTCAAAAAATGGCTAGTGTAAGAGGAAAGAGCCGATGATTCCCGAAGAATCCAATTATTCTCATGATCCTCGTGAGTATACACATTGGGGATACGATGACGAAGATGATATCAACGTTATTCCTAATATCGAGCGCATTCCGACGCAAAAAAGTCTACATCCAACTATCAATATCGAAGAAGCGTCAACAACAAAAGAAATGAGTCGAGAGGTGCATCCATCATATGGCAACACTTTATCAAGCAACATCTAGAAGAAAAAGACTTCAACCTCACATGTAAGCATCGCAAAAAAAATATAGATTTACAAATAGAAGCGGTTATGGAACATATCGACGACATCTTGCGTCAAAACATCCAACGGAATTCGGGATCGACACGAGCCAACAACAAATTCCCAAGTTTGTCGATTCTAACACTTCTCATTTGTTTCGTTAAGATAGAAATAATTATGAGGAAGAATTAGCTAAATTTGCTGCCGTTAACATTTATCGTTTAATTTTGGTGAAAATTTTGGTTTTAA
>JAGVVM010009501.1:0-11099 GCA_019149425.1 Psidium friedrichsthalianum
CGAGGTGGCAAGCTGCGAGGCGTCGGCGTCGGCAGTCGGCGTCGGGTGGAGCGTGTCCAACCGTGTCGGACACGTGTCGGTGTCCGACACGTGTCCGACGCGGCAAATTTTTATAAACGGCGTGTCCGTGTAACATAGCGTTCTGCTGCCACCTCATTTTCCTTGGATATCGCCCCTTTCTTTCCTTTTTTTTTTTTGCTTGTTAACAGTTTTCTTTCCTTCCACTTTCAGCCGCCTCAAATCTTCTCCAATCGGTTCATTTTCTTTATTTTATTCCTTTAAGCATTTATTTTATTTATTTATTTTTGGATAATGAAAGTTGTTCGGTGCGATCCAAAACGCGTAACCCTATCTTGTTGCCGTGGGTGGACATTATAATAGTAGTATTATATAGAAATGGGTTGCTTTCAAACGTGAACTCCTTCAATCATTAGGATCAGAGTTGTTGCTTCCATGAGATTGCATTCGTCGCAGGTGTAGGCAAAAATTAGGGTAGAACTTTCGCGAGCTAAAAATTAAATACTCACGTTGTCAACTAGTTTAGCCTATTAGTCAAGCTTTCTTCGGATACGGCCTCCGTTAATTCGGTTATCTATTGAGGTATGACATCGCATATTCAGGGTTTTCAAAACGTCCTCATTTTTGGCGTAGGGCATAAATGGGTTTCTCAATAAAATTGTCTCCCAGACAATCATCCAAATGAGCTAGCCGCATGCATAGTATGACCTGGCCCCTCAAACGCATTATAACAAACACTCGTCCTTCCGTTTTCTCTCTTAATCTTTTGGAATCGACTAGAAATTTCAATTCTCGTGAGTTGTTTTATTGCAAGGTCATGAAACGTCTAATTAGTCAACTTTCAAGGCCGCCCGAGGTTAACCTCCATTTCTGAGTCAATGTTTCCTTCGTCGTCCATCGCGAATCCACCCCTACGTCCGTAGACTTTCTTTCGATGATCTTAAATAGCTAGTCTCGGAGGACGTTCACTTAGGAGTACAATACCGGTCTTAGTTACAATTTGCTTTGCTAGTACTATGTCTTACAATTACATGATAATAGACGGTAAATAATTTTTTTCAGGATGCTACAACTCCTCCCTCCTTAAGAAATTGCGTCCTCGCAATTCAAGTCCTTACTCCTTCGCCAAATAACTCTGGGTACCGTCGCTTCATCAGTTCCTCGCTTTCCCAGGTAGCTTCCGCCATATTGTGGTGTTGTAATAATACCTTAACCAACGAAATAATCTTATTTCTCAAGACTTGTTCCCTTCTGTCCAATATTTCCATCGGTTTCTCCTCGTACTGCACGTGTTCATCCACATCCACCGTATCATGGTCTATCACATGAGTAGGGTCTGGTTGATATTTCCTCAGCATCGACACATGAAAGACATTATGGACGTGCGATAGCTTAGGCGGTAAGGCTAGCCTATAAGCTGTATCTCCAATTCTTTCTAATATTTCGAATGGTCCCACGAATCGAGGGTTCAGTTTACCCCTCTTTCCAAACCTCGATACTCCTTTTATTGGTGACACTTTTAAAAAGACATAATCTCCTACTTCAAATTCCAGCAGTCGTCGACGTTTGTCAGCATAGCTCTTTTGCCGGCTCTACGCAGTCTGCAAACGATCACGTATTATACATACCGTTTCTGTAGTCAACTGCACCAACTCTGGTCCCATGATATACTTCGTTCGCCTGCTTCGTCCCAACAGATTGGAGTCCGACACGTTCGTCCGTATAATGCTTCGAATGGCGCCATGCCGATGCTCCGTTGGTAACTGTTGTTGTAAGCGAATTCGACTAAATGCAATTTTTCATCCCAATTGCCCCTAAAGTCCATAATGCATGCTCGCAACATGTCCTCAAGAATTTGTATCACCCTTTCGGTTTGTCCGTCCGTTTGAGGATGAAAAGCAGTGCTGAATTGGAGCTTTGTCCCTAGGCCTTCTTGGAGACTTTTCCAGAAGCGGGCGGTAAATCTTGGATCTCGATCTGAGGTTATGGTCACCGGCACACCATGCAATCGAACGATATATTTCACATATATGTCGGCGAGTCTTTCTAGGGTAAAGTCCTTTCGTACTGGTAAGAAATGAGCCGATTTGGTCAATCTATCCACAATGACCCAAATTGAATCATGTCCGCGAGACGTCCTCGGCAACCCTTGCACGAAATCCATTGTGATGTGTTCCCATTTCCATTCGGGAATTTCCAATGGCTTCAGTAATCCTACTGGTTTGCAGTTCTCTGCTTTTACTTGTTGGCAAGTGAGACATTTGGCGACATATTCAGCAATATCCTTTTTCATTCCATTCCACTGATAATGCTTGCGAAGATTCTGGTACATTTTAGTGCTTCTTGGATGAACACTGTATTCACTCCGATGAGCCTCTGTTAAAATGTCCTTTTTAAGTGTCTCATCGTTTGGTACGCAAAGTCGTCCCTGGTATCTAAGTATACCATCTTCTAACATTTGAAAGTTCGATTTATTTCCTTCTGACATTTCTTCTCTAATCCTCACAATTTCAGGGTCATTCTGCTGCAACATCTTGACCCTCTGCACGATCTCAGGTTCAATTCGCAAGGTTGCCACTATACCCGTTAACTCGTCAACCTCCAACTTATATTGCGAGTTCGATACCTCTTCAATCAAACTCCACTCTCTTGCCATCAAATTAGCTGCTACTATATCCGAATTCTTCCTGCTAAGCGCATCGGCCACCTTGTTCACTTTACCAGGATAGTACAGAATTTCGCAGTCGTAGTCCTTCAATAGTTCCATCCATCGCCTTTGCCTCAAGTTCAATTCCTTTTGCGAAAATGAATACTTCAGACTTTTATGATCGGTGTAGATTTCAAATTTCTCTCCATATAAGTAATGTCGCCATATTTTCAGGGCAAAAATCACTGCTGCTAGTTCCAAATCATGCGTCGGATAGTTCCTTTCATAGGGTTTCAGTTGCCGCGAGGTGTAGGCAACTACTTTTCCATGTTGCATCAGCACCCACCCAAGTCCTTGGTGCGAAGCATCACTGTATACTACGTACCCGCCAAGTCCTGACGGTATTGTCAATACTGGCGCTGTCGTCAACTTATCCTTCAACTACTGAAAAATCCTTTCGCAGTCATCAGTCCACCTGAACCTCGTGTCTTTCTTGGTTAACTGTGTTAATGATCCAGCAATTCGGGAAAATCCCTCCACGAATCTCCTGTAATACCCTGCTAATCCCAAGAAACTTCGAATTTCCGTCACTGTAGTCGGTCTCGCCAGTTTACTACAGCTTCAACTTTATAGGGTCTCAGCCTTTTGCGAAAATGAATACTTCAGACTTTTATGATCAGTGTAGATTTCAAATTTCTCTCCATATAAGTAATGTCGCCATATTTTCAGGGCAAAAATCACTGCTGCTAGTTCCAAATCATGCGTCGGATAGTTCCTTTCATAGGGTTTCAGTTGCCGCGAGGTGTAGGCAACTACTTTTCCATGTTGCATCAGCACCCACCCGAGTCCTTGTGCGAAGCATCACTGTATACTACGTACCCGCTAAGTCCTGACGGTATTGTCAATACTGGTGCTGTCGTCAACTTATCCTTCAACTACTGAAAAATCCTTTCGCAGTCATCAGTCCACCTGAACCTCGTGTCTTTCTTGGTTAACTGTGTTAATGATCCAGCAATTCGGGAAAATCCCTCCACGAATCTCCTGTAATACCCTGCTAATCCCAAGAAACTTCGAATTTCCGTCACTGTAGTCGGTCTCGGCCAGTTTACTACAGCTTCAACTTTAGCCGGGTCAACTGTTATTCCCTCGCCACTAACTACATGCCCCAAGAAAATTACTTGGTCTAGCCAGAATTCACACTTACTAAACTTAGCATATAGTTGGTGTTCACGAAGCATCTGCAATGTCATTCTCAGATGCTCCTCATGTTCCTTCTCCCCCTTGGAGTACACTAAAATATCATCGATGAAAACAATGACAAATTTGTCTAAATACGACTTGAATACTCGGTTCATTAGGTCCATAAATGCTGCAGGTGCATTAGTTAACCCAAACGGCATCACCAAGAACTCATAATGCCCATACCGAGTCCTGAAAGCAGTTTTAGGGATGTCTTCTGCCTTAATCCTCAACTGATGGTAACCCGACCGTAAATCTATTTTTGAAAATACAGAAGCGCCCTGTAACTGATCAAATAGATCGTCGATCCTCGATAGTGGATATTTATTCTTAACTGTCATTTTATTCAATTGTCGATAATCTATACACAGTCTCAAGGAACCATCCTTTTTCCTTACGAACAAGACAAGTGCTCCCCACGGTGATGTACTTGGTCGAATGAATCCCCTATCTAGCAATTCCTGAAGTTGCACTTTTAACTCCTTTAGTTCAGTCAGAGCCATCCTATACGGGGCCTTTGAGATAGGCTCTATTCCGGAATCAATTCAATCATGAATTCGATCTCCCTTTTGGAGGTAATCCTGGAAGCTCTTCGGGAAAAACATCAGAAAATTCTCGAACTACCGGAATTTCTTCAAATTTCACTTCTTTTCTAGATTGGTCTTGTACCATTGCTAAATACCCCTGACACCCCTTGTCAAGTAATTCCCAAGCTTTCATAGCAGATATGAAAATTCCGAAAGTGCTTGCCCCATTTCCTATAAATTCTAGGCTAGGACCATGCGATGGGTTAATTTGGATTACCTTCCGACAGCAATCCACTTTGGCTCGCTGCTGATGAAGCCAGTTCATTCCAATTATAACGTCAAAATCGCACATTGTTAAGACTATTAAGTCTATGGTCATACTTCGACCTCCGATTGTAATTTCACAGTTTCTACAGCCTACCGTCAATAACATGTTATCTCTAAGCGGGGTAGTTACTACCAATGGCTCGTTAAGAAGATCAGTTTTCAAATCATATAGCTTCACATACTGCGCAGAGATGAATGAGTGTATGGCTCCAGTGTCAAATAATGCATACGCTTTACATCCATTCAGAAGAAGCGTACCTGAGATAACGGTTTTGGAAGCCGCAGCTTCCTCCTGGGTTACTGCGTACACTCGCCCTTGAGCTGATGGCCTTTGGACATTCCTAACTGGATTTGCTCCGCTCGTGCTTCCAAACCCACTAGGCCTGTTTGATTCTCCTAACGAGGTCTGCTGAGGTCGCTGTGACATCATGATTTGAGTTTGCGGTCCTCCTTGGGACAATCCCTCCTTATATGCCCATACCTACCACATTTATAACATTGTCTACCACTTAAACATGGTCCTCTCCCATGAAATCCACTACATCGATTGCAAATACTATTTCCTTGAGGCTGCCCGGACCCCATTCCTTGTCTACTACTACTTCCCCCTTGACCAGGCCTTCCAAGATTAGGCCTCTTGTTCAAGTTGAACCTTGACCTATCGAACTGCCCAGGTCGTTTGTCGCGTGTATAATTTCTTTGTGGGACCGGAAACCTTGGCCTTGCCTGCATTGTTACTTCCATAATCTCTCTTTTGAGTTCCTCCTCTATTAATAGGGCCCGACTATAAAGCTCATTATAATCCGAATATTAAAAGGCACCAGTTGTTTTCTTATCTCTGTCTTAAGGCCATTTAAAAATCTCTTGGCCCTATCTACTGGATTCTCCACAAGTCGTGGTGCATACCTGGACAATTCAGAAAATTTCGCCTCATATTGGCTAACGGTCATATTACCTTGCGTCAGTTGTACGAATTCAGTCATCTTTTTATCCTTGACGCAGTCCGGGAGATATTGGTTATTAAAAGCCTCTACAAAACGATTCCACGTTGCTTCAGTTCCTTCTGGGAAAACTATCCCCTTTGTAGCCCTCCACCAGTATTTCGCATTTCCTGAAAGTTGATATTCCATTAAAACAAGTCGGTCCATGTCACTGCAATTCAGTAGATCGAATAGCTCTTCCATTTCATCCAGCCAACCCTCGCCTCCTCTGGATCCCCCATCCCAGTAAATCTGGATGGTTTCAACTTAAGGAATTGTTCCACTAATCCCTGGATGCAACGTTCTCCGGTTGCATTGTTCGTCGCCACTTGTTGTTGAGCCTGGCGCTCAAGCAAAGCTCCAACATTTGCCAGGGCCTCCAATATTCCATCCACTCTCGGATCTATGGAATTCCTTTCCGGGGAAGATGCATCTGACCTTGGCATCTTGCGACTCCTCTGCACATAGATCACTACTTCATTAACTTTCCCTTCTACTACCCCTTGTTCACAACCTATTAACAACAAGTAGCCAGCAATCCACAAATAAAGTAACATACCATTTACTTAGTGTGCTACTTGTATCCCTATGAGTAGCTAATATTCCAGCAATGGTTCGATATAAACGAGCTACTCATCTCGTTTATTCAAACCAAACAATCACAAGCATAGAAGTTTTAGGTGAATTTTCGCGTCTTAATTCCTCCAGTCTAGCGCACCTTATTACTCCAGATAAACCTAGGCTCTGATACCAAAACCGGATGTAGCACCCTCCCTCCAGATACTACTGTCAGAGTCGTGACACCCAGGTCATCACTTCTATTTCTTCTTACTATGGACTACCGTTGTCATGCAACGAAAATATATATATATATATATATATATATATATATTACAAGAAATCTAAACAAACACTTTGGTTTCGGTAGTCGTACGTGCGGACTGCAAAAGACGGCTTTCCATTATGTTATTATTTATTTACATTGGATAGCCTGGGTAAGGACACCGAGAAACTAACATTGGGGACTAACATCGAGCCTAACCCAGTGATAACGCTACTAGACGTCTGCCCAACTATGTACATCTCCTTCGTCTCTTACCCGAGTCCCGGTCCCAAAATGCTGCACTAATTTCCTACATGCGGACTTTCAAAAACTTCATTGGCTCAACCGATCCCGCCTAGGTTGCTGCTGCAATCGAACCTCCGCCTGCAACTCCTTCGTCAGGTCCATCGCCATCCCCACCTCCATTGCCTCCATCTTCATCCCCACCGAAGAACTCGTAGGGGATCGGGCCCTCTCTTTCCCCCATCAACGTTAACAAAAATTGCCACAAACTTGTACTGCACATTAGCCATGCCCATCGCTGGATCTACTGTTAGGGTCGATAGAACTCGTGTGAAAATAATGCCGGGCACATTAGGGAGGGCGAAATCCTGGGTTTCGGTCTCAAGGGAGATGGGAAGACCATAGCAACAACTAGGGGAACCGGGATTGAGCCTATCCTGTCAATCTAAAACAACGATTACCACAAGTGTGAGTATACTCAGCAAGTGAATTCAACCACTCTTGCGCTCGTTCGGTTCAACACATTAATTCAGATCCATAGATAATCCATTCTACAAAACTCAATTAAAGTAATGGTTAATTCATTGTAATGCTTATGGTGTGCATGTGGATGAATGCATATACTCCCATGCAACTCACTTACCATTTTCGCACATGAGTCTCACTGCCGACTCAAGATTTTCGATACCTCGGCTTCTAATGCCGATCCTCAAGGTAACTCCCACCTTGAGATCCTCACTCCAAGGCTTCGCGTAAGTTACCACGCGGTCCTCTTGGTGTTACTAGCCAAGGCGTCTCGTCTCCCTCGAGGAATTTCTTTATATCCTTTTTCTTTTAACCATGGCCTCTCCAATCCCTTTCTTTCACCACGTGCATGAAATAATGCATGTAAATGAGCGTGATTGCATGAGCTAATATGCGACACATGACCAACTTAATATGCACAGCAGATTCATATATCACACATGCTCAGTTTAAAATGCACCACATGCTTAATAGAATTCTACCGCAGCAAGACCATCTTTGACGTGTTCGTAGGACTCGTAAGAGGGTCTCAAATGCACATCACTTCAAGTTTAATCTCGTAGTTCTCACGTTGGTTCTAAAACTCTATACCATAACTCATTACCTGATTAACACGAATGAATATATTATTTTCTTTCCACTTAATTCAAGATGGCAGCAAACTATTTGAATATATTAAGACTAACAATGGTTGTCGAATACTTCCACTCGATGCTAAAGTCCACGGCCATTCCACCTTACTTGACCAAGATCTACTCTTCCACTAAATTACGATTTGCAACTAAACACAAACAGTAGCACTAAAAAAAAATGCTCCACACTCGATATTCAATAACATAATTCATCGAGCTACCCTTAGTCTTATGTGGGGCCTTGATTAGCTCCTCATCTTTCATATTACATGCATTTTATATCCGCGGCCCCTGCAACTTTACTGTCCATTCTCCTCGTCATCCAGAACCAGCTTCGACTTTGATCCACTTAGCATGATTTAACGGTAACCTTACCTCTCACCGAGCTATCCACGTTGAGCCAAACTAGATCCGTCAACACTCTTCTCTTCTTTAAGCAATTGTCTACCGTATGCCTCACCACGTGAACAATAAAATACAACCCCGATGTCCTTTCTTCTTCATCGTCCCTAGCTATCAACTAGGACCGTAACACATCACGAAACATACGACTATGCAGGGAATTACACCTACCCACTGAATTGGTGTCGATGGTTTTCCATGGCTGAACAACGTAATGGAACGAAGGAGAGCGAGAGGGGAATGAATCACTTGCCTGGTTCACTGTTCGGAGGAAGGTCGAGGTGGTTCTTTTTTTTGTTAGCGAGTTTGGGGTTACAAACGGCGGCGAGGACACCCACAAACAGTCTTCAGATGATCTCTCTGGAGAGCTAGAAGGAGTCT
Organism: Psidium friedrichsthalianum; assembly: GCA_019149425.1. Lineage (NCBI taxonomy): Eukaryota > Viridiplantae > Streptophyta > Magnoliopsida > Myrtales > Myrtaceae > Psidium > Psidium friedrichsthalianum. The sequence continues at coordinate 8,745 of JAGVVM010009501.1, forward strand.
CTTCTACTCACTTCTTCTTGTTCTTTCGTGGTTTGTCGATCTTAGCGAGGCCAAGGAGAATGGTTGTATCCACTTCCCCGTAAATTTCCATCATGAACCGCTCGGGTGAGGTGTAAACCTCATCGCCAGATGTCCTTTAGTTGTTTCTCTCCTTTGTGCATGCATGGCAATCTCTCTTCCCACTATCTGCCATCTCATATCTCCTCCAATCGGATCATTCTTTTATTTTATTCTTTTCCCTCCCTTGATCGTGTGTTTCTTCGCATGTGACCGAGACCAAATCAATGTTCAATGACTTAATGTGGTGTCGTGTTGGCATTCTGGGGTGAAGGGGCATCCTTTCTCATTGTAGCCACACTAGGACTATTAAAAATTCTAAGTCAAAGCTCCTGGCTTCAATTTCATGAAGCGTGCATTCGGTGCAAGTGTAGGCGAAATGAGGGTAGAACTTTAGCAAGCTAAAAAAAATTAAATATCCACGTTGTCAATTAATTTATCATATCGCTCCTGTCTGATCGATTGAGTCAGGCTTTCTTCGAATACCACCCCCGTTAATTCGGTTATCTATTGAGGTACGACGTCGCATATTCGGATTTTCAAAACATCCTCATTTTGGCGTAGGGCATAAATGGGTTTCCTAATAAAATTGTCTCCTAGACAATCATCCAAATGAGCTACGTCGCATGCGTAGTATGACCTGGGCCTCAACGCATTATAACGAGTACTCATCCTTCCGTTCTCTCTCTTAATCCTTTGGGATTGACTAGAAATTTCAATCCTCGTGAGGTGTTTCATTGCAAAGCCGCACAATGTCTAATTAATCGAACTCTCCAAGGCCGTCCGAGGTTAACCTCCATTTCTAAGTCAACGTTCCTTCTTCGTCCATTGCGAATCCACCCAACGGTAAGTTAGCTTTCAAATCCATTTCGTCTACTTTTCCATTGTTTAAAAACTAATTAAATGGCAAACTGCCTCTGCATCGGCAGACTTTCCTCCGTTGGCTTTAGACAGCTAATCCCGTTAGACGTTCCTTTAGGGATTCAACACCACCCTCAATTACTTTGTTCATACAATGTCTCATAATACATACCCATGGTTCAAGGAAACTATATATGTACATTTTTCGGGATGCTACAGTAAAGGTTTAATTTGTCTCTCTATCTATCCCTTTTTGTATATGTGATTGTAGGAGCTCGTTTCCATTGCCTAAGAAACTCTGAGGTCATTTGGTTACAACGAGTTTCCTGGGCCGTCGTTTTCGTGAACCATTCGATCGTATAGGCATGATAGAAATGTCGTGAGGCTCGTGGGATCGGGGCGTGACAAAATATGTACTGGATTTTGATCCACAATTGTTCCACCAAAGAAAAGATTTTAAGTAAATCCCATGAAGATTTAAAATGATGAATATTATTCATTGGCTAAACAAAAGATTTGGCAATATTAACTTACTAATTCTCACAGAAACTAATAAGAAATTCAATCAAAAGCAGTTTTTGTTTTTGACTTTAGCTTTGACTCATGTGATTCGAGATTGATCTTATGATGTTTTAGATCATTGCATAATCAAACAACACTTTGGCAACAAGATTCCAGTAATTTAAACAATTCCTTTATTTTGAGTAGTTTTACGTTACAAATAATACCTTCGCTTACCCACCCATCGGTGGCCTAGCTGGTTTGCGTTCTGGTCCTTTCACGAGAGGTCCTGGGTTCGAATCTCGCTGGGTGCCGGTGATTTAAGCGGAGGGTCGTGGCGGTGGGATGCTGCGCTAGCCCTCCCGGAGGATTAGTCGAGGTGCGCGATCCGTACGGACGCTGGCCCGGACACCTTCGATACCAAAAAAAAAAATAATAATAATAATACCTTGGCCTATGTATTCCACTGTTACACTTTAGTATGTGGTGAGACCGCATCATCATCATGTAGTCAAATATTGCTCATGAAAATTTGCTTACCCTTGTCATTCTAGATATTGTTTCCCAAAGGCATCGATCAATTTAATTATATATCATCCCTACTAACACGCGATCAGTGTAATGTTTTGATAAGCCTTTCCACATATACCAAAGTTGGTCAATTATGTTGGCATTACCACAGAATGTGCACATTCTTTATCAAGAATCACCTACACCAACTTGGCTATACCTACGTGTCACTAATCAATAAAGTGAAACCCATACATTGCTCAAAATCTATTTAGACGCTAGCATCTTTTTTCACGTATACATACAGGCAACACTAAATTGCTAGCCTTCTATGTATATAGTATCCTCATTGAGTGGGAAAAAAAGAAAAAGGGAAAAAAAAAAGAAAAAGGGGATCTAAACAAATAAAAAAAACCAAACATAAAA
>JAGVVM010009502.1:0-16115 GCA_019149425.1 Psidium friedrichsthalianum
TTGGAAGGTGAGAAGGTGATGGAAGGAAGGACGGTCAATCAAGAAGTTCCACGACTTCCATTTCTCCTTTCCTCAAAGGAAATTCAGCTTCCATATCCATGCTTCCATTTCCGTCTTCTTCTTCACAGTCCCAGTACTTGTAGTTAAGTAAAGAGATGAAATTAGGTTTCAATGCTTGTTTTGCTTGGTTTGATTATTTATTTTTCCCACCATTCATGATTTTTTTAAAACATTTTTTTGTCGATTTTTTTTTAAAAACTTAACTAAGAAGAAAAACATAAAGAAAAAGAAAAAACAAAAAACAAATGCTGAGCGGGCACGTTGAATTGGAAAGAAGGGTGCAACTTATATGAAAAGCAACCCGAGCTTGTCATTGTGGAAGAATTCACAAACAAACAACAAAATCAAATGGTTCCTTCACCCGATAATTTCTTTGTAGTAGAAAACGGCTAAAGCATCTACCAAAGCTTGTTTGAGGCCGGAATCATGCAAACAAAAGAGCTGCTGAATAACATAACATGCAGTACATCGAACTCAAATCATGCCCACTCTAGTGAATTCTACCTCTTCTTCTATTTAGGAAGACAATATATTTTGTAGCATACTTTTTGATTTTCTTCTTGCTTATATCCATGTCAAATATCTAGATAGGTTTTGAGCCTTCATTTCTAGTTTCTACAAATGAAGCTAACTTCTGGTTTCCATTTCCTTCCGTTTACATTTCTGTCCTTTTTTCTAGGTAACTAGTTTAGTCGGATGGCTGTCGAGTTTTAGTGTTGTAATGGATTAACAAGGTCTAAATTATTACTTCAATCATTCGGTTTAGTTTTGTCCCCATTATTTCACCATATACCACTTTGACTATTAAATAAGATTTTTCTACACGTTTTCTAGTGAATTCTAATACTCTTCTTCTACCGTAGGTAGACATACGGTTTTCTAGTATCCTTTTTGACTTTTCTTGTAAATTATCTGTCGCGACCTAAAAAAAATCGATCTTTCCAAATTTTAGGTTAATGGATTACCAATTATTATTCGATTAATTAACTTAGCTCAAACTCTCCTAAGTTCTACCAAATCGTGACTTATGGTTTAAGTGATCATTAGAGATATGTTGTATATTGTGGAATGTGGCTGTAGTCGCCCACTAATCATTTTGGATAGATTGATTAGACACCATAAATAAAGTATTTGGATAATATTTTATTCCTACGAACCAGAGATCAATGAGTTCGAGACTTGGTTTCATTAATTTTTCAATTAATGCCCTTTCGGTACCAATTTCATGAAAAATGTTCAATTTGACACTTAATTTCCATTTAAAGTTTAAAAGTGCAAATTTTTTTTTTATATGACAATATGAAGAACAAACTATATGCAATGCATGCCGTGAATGATTTTTTTTTTAAAACGTGCATTTTCTTTTTTTGAGATGTAATCTTAAAAAAATGTGGTTCAACATAAATATTTTACAAGATTAGATCACACGTGCAATTATCTACATGATGCGAATTTTTGAAAGATGTAATTTTTAAGCATGGCAATGGAGTGATATATCCAACAAGATTTAATCGAGATTCAAATCATTAATTTAGGCAACGAATTTTTTTGATATTCTAAAGATTAGATTGTTATCTAATTTGGCGGATTTGACTATCAAATTCAAACCTTGTATTGCATTGTTGATCAGGATTTCAGATTACGACTCCAACGACGGGGATGGATGTAGTTTTGTGTCGATGAAGGAGGAATTGGCGATGGTGGCACTAAGCTTCCAAACTTTCACTTTCAAAAAACTCTCTTCTAAAATATGCTCTCATTTTGGTTCCCTTTGGATTTTCTCATAATCGTCCCCTAATAGCATTCTTTCTTCCTCTTTTTATAGCTTCTCTTCTATCTCCCTTTCTCCATCTCTATCCATCTTTCTCTCTATCAATCTTCCTTTCTTTATCTCTATCTCCATCCCCATTTCTCCACCTTCTCTTCTCTATGTTTCTTTCTCCATCATCATTTCTCCATCTTCCTTTCTAATTTCTCCACTAACTCCCTTTTTAATTATTTGCAAAATAGTCTCTCAAGTTTTAAATATTTGCATTCTAGTCCTTGAAGTCTTAAGTATTTACAATTCAGTTCCCTGAAAAGTGTAAAATTTCCGTGGTCCAATTTGAATCGAGAGGTGTAAATATTGGAAACTGACGAAGAATTTGCCTCCCCTCTTTTTTGTCTTTTTCGTTCTCTATCTTTGTATCTTGGTCAAATTTTCCGTGGCTTCACTCCACGCCAAGAATGATTTGATTTCAGGGAGAAGATACAAAGCAGTGGTGTAGTTTTTTTTTTCTCCTCTCAGCAACCATGGCCGACTATACTTCAAGTTCGGAAGAAGATTTGGCAAAGGCAACAACTCTCCGGAAGGCTCGACCGTGCTACTCTCTTGCATGGAGACAGAGATGGTGAGGGCTCTTTCATGTAGAGGAGAACGAAGAAGAAGAAGAATATATTGTAAAAGCTTGACTAGTAAGAAAATAAAGAAAAAATAGAGTGCGTAAATTGCATTGATAACGACATGCCATACTGTCGAGTCATTAAGAGAGTGTCGTGCCGTGACGATATAGAATTTTATTCGATTCGCATTTATGATAATTAATGAGTTCTTTTATGAATAAAAGCGCTTGAAAAAACTATCAGTGCAACGATATTCTATAAGAATTGCCATAAAAATCTTGTATCTATAGCAGAATGTTCAGTTTTTGTCGTAATTACTTCCACTACAAAAAAACAAGGTTTTAGCAACAGAATTTGCGACGAAAAATTTGACAAAATTCGTCGCTAAATTAAGTTGCGACGAATTTTGCAACGAAAAAACTTTCGTCGCTAATTCGGCGTCGCAAAATTTAGCGACGAAAAAATTTAAACTTTCGTCGCTAATTTGTGACGAAATCTATTCGTGGCAAATTCGTCGCTAAAATATTCGTGGCAAAATTCGTCGCAAATTTACGACGAAAATATGTTCGTGGCAAAATTCATCGCTAAAATATTCGTGGCAAAATTCGTCGCAAATGTGTTCGTGGCAAAATTCGTCGCTAAAATATTCGTGGCAAAATTCGTCGCAAATTCGTCGCAAATGTGTTCGTGGCAAAATTCATCGCTAAAATATTCGTGGAAAATTCGTCGCAAATTTACGACGAAATATGTTCGTGGCAAAATTCATCGCTAAATATTCGTGGAAAATTCGTTGCAAATGTGTTCGTGGCAAAATTCGTCGTTATTTGCGACGAAATATGTTCATGGCAAAATTCGTGGCTAATTAAAGTTGCGAAAAAAAAAAGGAACGAAAAGAATTTCCGGGTCACCAAATTTAGTGACGAAATTTTTTGTTTTTCGTTGCTAAATTGCAACGAAAAATGTATTCGTTGCTAATTTGCGATGAATTTTGCCACGAAAATTGCAATGAAAATAATTTCGGGTCACAAATTTAGCAACGAAATTAGCTTTCATACATTTGGAGGGGCCTTACGAGCAAGGATTCTTGTTATCTTTTCTTCATAGAAAACATGCATATATATCAAAACCTGATAGAAGTGTCTTCATAATATCTCAAGAAAATTGTAATGTTCCTAAAGAAGCCAATAATATCACAAAAAGAAATCACGTATTATTACTTATACTTAAAATATCATGTGGACTACAGACAATAGGAAGAGGAGAAAATTGAACCAGGAGAATCCAAATAGTTTGAACGAGAGATAGATCAGATCCTCCGAAGATAGAGCTTCTTCTCCAACCATAGCTTTCATAGCTTGAACATCTTTCCTAATTATTGTACCCTGAAAAGCACTTACGTGGTCACAATAGCAGGAAGCCCTTCTGGAATTGCTGCAACTGCAAGAGCAACTGGTATCTGCATGGGCACAACAAAACAATTATAGTCTTACAAATTCTATAACACAACTAAACATGAAAATGCAATGCACCTTGTGAACAACTCTAACCAATTGCAGAAAAACTTCCTTCATGGTTCAAGCTATCACCAAATTTATAGATTAGTCTGTTTTTGATTTATACTCCAAACAAGGATGTTCAGAATCCAAACATTCAATAAAGCATGAAACATAACTTAACCGCAAAAACATTACCTTAAAGTAATGAAATGCACCCTGTAGAAATCCACTGTGGGCTGGGTCACGAAAGTGAGCAATGTTGACAACCCATACTAGCACACATATCCCTGCAATGACCTAAAGACATGTAATGAAATTTAGAAATGAGCAAGAACTAATGTCTCCAAATTAGATTGTGAAAACATTTGGACTGTAGAATCTCAAGAATTCAAAAGGAATTCAAGCTCTTCAAAATATCAAAGATGACAAGGACAAAAATGACACTTTCAGTACCCGGGGAAGCATAAGTCACCACTTCCAAATCATTAGAGGTCAACGAAGAGCCAGCTCAAGGAGATAAAATAGTAATCCAACAAGAAGGGTAGTGCCACAGTGGGTTGCTAATTGAACAGGTCCCCCCAAAACCTAGCTAAAACAAGCTCTCTCCCCTTATACATCCAGTTATGTGTCACAAGTATGTAGCAAATTCTTGTGTTGGAGATAACACCAAGGAACTCACTAAATTGCAGGCCATATACAAGTGATAATAAAAAGCAAAAAATTACCTTTGCCAGAAAAGTACCAAATTCATCCATTTTTTTCTTCACTGGTGTCGCCTCCTGCAACCAGTTGGAAGCATATTACTTCAGATAGAGCTTACAGCAATTTCTCAAGTAGCTGAAAGAACGAATTTACTTGTTTAAGGGCCGCAATTTCATGAGAACAGGAAAAGTGATACTGAGGTAATTTCAAGGTATGGTAAGTTGACGCAGAATTTCCACAGTTAATTGCCCAGTCAAGTCATCAACCACAGCTGCGCATGATTGGCAGTAGTCACCCTATTCTTAATTCCTTCAAGACCCTCACATCTGTTGTTCACAACAAATTGAATAGCTAAAATGATGCTACAAAAGGATGGAGACCTTGGAGAATGTAACTTCTCTAGATCTCCATACATAATACAAGCAAGCACTCTAACTAAGCTTATGAAAAGTTTCTGCAACGGAGCCATAGCTAGCAAACAAGGAGCAGGTAGCAACATTGGGGACATGTATCAGCTCTTCACCACTGGACTTCTTGATACCATCAGAAAAGCTAATTCTGCCTTCCACTTCTAGAAAATTCGGTGGATGCTCATGATTGCATTACCAGAACGAAAAATCAAACCGAATTATTTCAGAAAGGCATTCATCAAATATGCTCAAAATTGATTCAGAAAGAGAACTGATACAAGCGGGAAACATAAAGTACGCAATCTAGAATGACAGTGAGCTCATCAGCCAGGCTCATCAAGCAGGACATTGTCCAATTTGCACCATGAAACCTTGTAGAATAATTAGCCTCAAACTAATGAATGGATAACACAGAGTTCTAAGTATAACGCATGCATATCTATTGGTCGCGGCTCCAAAAATAATGCAAAGTCATGACCTTTAGCATGGCAGTGACCTGCCAATTACAAGCCACAAGTTGCTCCAGCTCGAAATTGGTAACTAAAAACAAAACGAAAAAGATTAAAAAAAAAGACATAAAAGTCTCTAGCCCCCCAATTTGATATGGCAAATGTAAAACTAAACTAAAATGATCCTGCTCATCGGTGAAGTGTCTACCATTATTAAAGGAATTCCAGCGGCCAACATAATGCCTTATACAAATTTAGCATGGGAAAGTTCTCCGGATGACTGCCTCCTAGAAAAGAAAAATTTTAAATTTAAGTTGTAGAATAAGGATCATAAGCATCCATATATTGTGAAAGTTTTCGAAAGCTGTCAGAACATGGCATTTGATCGTTACCTTGATATTTTGCAACTTCTTCTCCATCGTAGAATACCTTGAAAGTAGGATAAGAATGAATGTCTACTTTGGAACAGACTGCTTTATTGGTTGCACAATCAACTTCTCCAATCTCTATTTTGTCTTCACCTTCGATCTCCTTGCCAAGGTCCTCCCATAGCGACCCCAGATTTTTACTAAAATCCATCGATACAATAACAATCACTAAAAAGGCAAGCGATAGATAGCACAGCAAACTTTCATCAGAATCTTGACATAGGGGGATTAGTCGCCAGTGCTTACACCATGGAACACAAAACTCACAAACCAAGCAGTGTCCTTCTCCTTTATCTAGAGAGAATAAAATGCATAAGCATTACCAATGAAATCCTCAAATATCTTACAGATGAACTTATTATGTAGCACATTCACCGACGTAATTCTTTTAAATGCATCATACTTGAACAGAACAATACCCCACCACCAAATTAGATATGCTAACTAAACCTACCTTTACCCTCCTCTTACACTTATTTATGGGGGGCTTAAAAGAGCAAACACTATTGAACTAAATGTCGCCGCCGCCGGTGGCATGCGAAGTGGCACGATCAATTTGTGAATCTAATCAACCAACCAGACTGAACATCAGCAATAGAGAGAATGTCGAAAACCCTGAAATTCCGCGCGACACACGTGAGAATCATAGGAATCGGCAAATTTGAGATCCCTTCAAGCGGCTGCAGAAATTCGACCCAAAAGGGAAGCTTTTAAACATCCTGGTGATCATATATATCATCTCTGAAGCAGAAAACTCTATGAAAACACTGATCATGTTTCCTATGCTGAGGTGTGAATAGGGAAAGGGCATCGGGACGATTAGGGTTCGCGAGCAATCACCTTGTCAGAGAAAGCATCGGCACCTCGGCCTTAGCAGTACGACTGACTATGCCGAAGAGGAGAACCAGGTGGGCGCCGATTGGATTGAACCTTCTCGGAGAAACAATGGTGGAGACGAAGAACGAAAAAGAGAGACAGAGACAGAGAGAGTGAAGAGATGGGAGCAGAGAACGCATGAGCCAAGGAGGAAATTAGGTCAAACCTCGAGAGAGAGAAGTGCGAGAGGAGGCGGTTCTTTTTTGGCCACTTTTGTACCATTTCGTCGCAAAGCTAGTCGCTAATTAGCAACGAGATAAAATTTTCGTCGCTAATTAGCGACGAAAATCGTCGTAATTAGCGACGAAAATTCGTCGAATAATTAGCGACGAAAACTAATTCGTCGCTAATTAGCGACGAAAATTAAGTCGTCGCAAATAATTAGCGACGAAAATCAAATCGTCGCTAATTATTAGCGACGAAAATCAAATCGTCGCTAATAATTAGCGACGAAAATCAATTTCGTCGCTAATTAGCGACGAAACTTTATATTTGTCGCTAATTAACGAGGAAAATTATTTCGTCGCTAATAATTAGCGACGAAACCTTATCTTCGTCGCTAATAATTAGCAAGGAAAATAAATTTCGCCGCTATTAGCGACGAAAATCAAAGTCGTCGCTAATAATTAGCGACGAAACTATCTTCGTCGCTATTAGCGACGAAACCAAATCTTCGTCGCTAATAATTAGCGACGAAAATAAATTTCGCTGCTATTAGCGACGAAAATCAATTTCGTCGCTAATAATTAGCGACGAAAATCAATTTCGTCGCAAATTAGCGACGACTTTGATTTTCGTCGCTAAATTCGTCGCAAATTAGCGACGATTTTTTCGTCGCTAATTTTTCGTGGCTAAAAAACCTTTGTTATTTTGCGCGAATTTTTTGCGACAAATTTGTGACGAAATTTATTTTCGTCGCTATTTTTGTCGCAAATTAGCGATGAATTAGTTTTCGTCGCTAATTTTTCATGGCTAAAAGCCCTTATTTTTGTAGTGGTTGCTTCAGAATTTAGCCATTCATATAACACTGAAGGCAGATTTGTTCCCCACTACTTCAATAGAACTTTAAATTAAGTTCTCTGCTGGGTGATGTTATTCACAAGTTACTGTAAATATTTTCTTGGTGCCTAACTATACAAATCTTGCTGGTTCTGTGTATAGACTACTTTTGAAGGATCTTCGGTGTTTTGATTAGTTGTTTAATGCTAATTTTTGAACTCAATGGCATCTTTGCATGCTAAATGCTAATCCGTATGTAAGATATGCAGTCTATCGATCGAACTTTCACTGGGACATCTGTGCATGCTAAATGCTACTCCATACGTAGGGATATGCCAAGGATGATTATAGTTTTCATCGTCATATCCTACCAAAGTACCAACAATTACTTTTCCCCCCATCTAGTAATTCTTATTTTGTACCTAATCTTCCAAAAATCTAAGTTTTACCCGACCTTTGCCCCCCTCTCACATTCTTCTGCCAATGCTAAGCTTTGATTATGTGAAATCTATGTGGCATCCGGATCTTTAAATAGTTATGATCATACTTTTAACTACTCCTAACAAGCGGCATTGTCTTATTACATGTTACAAGTTCCATATGTGGTTCGTACAGTGTGTCGCCATTTGCCTTCTTATGGTGGTTGTAATTCATCAGCGGCTTACTATTGATCCTCATTTGCACACTCAGATATGGGATGCTATGGCAGCAGATCCAAAGTTTTGCTGGTCTTTTAAATCATACCATAATACAGTTCCTGTGCCTCGTCATTGGTGTCAGAAAAGAAAATTTTCTGCAGGTTTACTTCTTTTTGGAAACTTGACAAACATAAATGCATGCTTAGTATGCATATGATCAGGGTGAAGGGTAGAGGGTTAGGAAAGATATAGTCGGTAAGGTCTATCTTATGTGTATACATCTGGTTTCTTGTAGGGACTGGCTGTGATCATCATGGAGTGGAGCCTAAACTGGTAGGTAGTGGCCAGGGGCCTTAGATTTGGTTTCTGTTTGAATGCATTTGCTAGTCTGAGTGGGGTGTAGACAACCGTGGTGTGATATGTAGTTTTTAGGCAGTTGTGTGACATTGACTATAGTGGAGTGGAGGAGACATCTGTCTGCCAATAGCCTTTTGCTTGCAGGACATGATGGAGTTGTTCATCAAATTGCCAATTCATTTTTTCGATTTGAATTTCAGATGCCTTCACATTGTGGTTTAAGCTCCAGTTGAGATTCTTTTTATGTTTGTGCTCACCAATTTTTATACAAGTATAATTATCATTGTATCTCATTAGACCAAATATTCAAAAAAGCGCGGTATCAAGAAAACAGCATTTTCAGCTTCCTGATTTTATTGCTGCAAATGGAATTGAAAAAATAAGACAGGTTTGTTTGTTAATTCTCCCAGTTTAGTGTGGCCATGAACATTCTGACTTTAAGGGAAGTTTTGTATCTAGCTGGTGGATGTTGTAACTAACGATGATAGAGAATCCCTGTTCGTATACTGACAACTTGTACTAGTAACCATTTCCAACTTATATTGCACATTGATGTTTTGAGGATTATATGAAAGAGTCCATTTAAGATGGGTCATTTCATATGGCGAGTGGGAAAATTATTTGGGTTTCCTTTTCTATAATCTCTCTATTTTGCTGTATTCCAACATATTTTTTAATTTTTTGCCAGTACCCTTTGGTCCTAGGTTCGGGCGTGACCAAACCAAATCTATTTAGTACTATTTATCACTCACGTTTAATGTACTCAAATATGGGATGTTAGATACTCAAACTCTTGGTCTTGACTTGGTAAAGTGCTTCACGAGCTTGAGCTTGATTTGCTCAACTCCGTTATTATTTAAGAAATATCCTAAGCTCGATTTAAGCTTCAACTTGAGTATTATAAGTACAATGAAATTGCGAAATGATGCTATACTTAGGGTTTTGTATTCAGAAATTGATTTATAGATGATTAAAATTTGTAGATAGATAAGTGAATTATGTAACAATGTGATTACATAATTAGGTGTGTGAGCTGCTGGATGCAATATTTTCAAGCTTGAACTCACTTCCATATAATACTCAAGCCACCTGAATTTCACTCTTGATTGATAAGAAGAAGACAAAGAAGCTCGAGTTTTTCATCTCTCTCATCCAATGTAGTGGGTATGACTTGGAAGAGGAGAGATGGTGGGGAGGTGAAAGCTTTCATTTGACTGTCTGATTATTTTCAAGCTTGACTCTGTTTCTTCCCAATCTTTTGATGACCGCGAGATGGAGATGTAAGTCTAGTTTCGTTTATGTAGTTTACTGGGCATATTTTCTTCTGAAGGGGCATTTGGTTTGGACAGCCTTTATTTGATAACTTCGCTCGCTCTCTCTCTCTCTCTCTCTCTCTCTCTCTCTCTCTCCTCTCTCTCTCTCTCTCTCTCTCTCTCTCTCTCTCTCGCTTGCCCATTGTACGATCACCGCAACATACGCTACCTATGGATGCTATTTGCAGTGCCTAATTCTTGTGTTGTGGGCTGTAATGCAGGCTTACATTGAGAAAGAAGATAGTAAGAAATTGAAGCAAAGGCAACGTGAGCTCATGCAGCCGAAGATGGGGAAAATGGATATTGATTATCAGGTTAACCACTTTTGTATAAACCTTTTTTTTTTTCATCTCATATCCAGAGTTGATGTTGTGAGACTGATTTTCCCTCTTATGTAGGTTCTGCATGATGCATTCTTCAAGTACCAGACAAAGCCAAAGCTAACCACCCATGGTGACCTATATTTCGAAGGGAAAGAATTTGAGGTGGGATGTGCCATCTAAAGTGCCTCCATTTTTGTATACCAGTTGTACGTAGTGATATGTCACGTGGCAAATCAAAGTAAAATTTGTAGAACTAGCTTTGAAAGGAGAAACATGAGTGATAAGCTAGTGCACCGACGGGTACTGGAATCCTTTTTTGGATGGATGGGGTTGGAAGCAACCTATCCTTTTCGAGGGATATGAGTTCGGACTCTTAAGTGTAGATTGCTTTTAGTTGTGCTTCTTAGATTGATCCGAGCTTTAGACTGACTAGATAATCCTTGGTATGGCTAAGCTAGCTATTAGCTATAAGAATAGTTTGAAGGTGTATATAGAAAGTGATCACTGGCTAGGAAGCACCGACACTCTTCGAAAGCCTCCGCGTCGCGTCGTGTCGTATCCTGTTCAACATTCCGACACTCTCCGACATGCGACCGACACTTGCTTAGGACTCTAGACATGTGAGTTCAGCATCCCGACATGCATTTCGACATACATGGGATCAATTTTAAGCATTTTTAATAAATTATGAGTCTAATGTAAATTTATCAAAAAGATATATATAATTAAGTCATATAGCTATTCTTGAGTCTGACTGATAGCTATATGACTTAATTATATATATCTTTTTTGATAATTTACATTTAAGACTCATAATTTATTAAAAATGCTTAAAATTGATCCCATGTATGTCGAAATGGCATGTCGGGATGCTGAACTCACATGTCTAGAGTCCTAAGCAAGTGTCGGTCGCATGTCGGAGAGTGTCGGAATGTTGAACAGGATACACACGACGCGACGCGGAGGCTTTCGAAGAGTGTCGGTGCTTCCTAGCCAGTGATCACTTTCTATATACACCTTCAAACTATTCTTATAGCAATAGCTAGCTTAGCCATACCAAGGATTATCTAGTCAGTCTAAAGCTCGGATCAATCTAAGAAGCACAACTAAAAGCAATCTACACTTAAGAGTCCGAACTCATATCCCTCGAAAAGGATAGGTTGCTTCCAACCCCATCCATCAAAAAAGGATTCCAGTACCCGTCGGTGCACTAGCTTATCACTCATGTTTCTCCTTCCAAAGCTAGTTCTACAAATTTTACTTTGATTTGCCACGTGACATATCACTACGTACAACTGTATACAAAATGGAGGCACTTTAGATGGCACATCCCACCTCAAATTCTTCCCTTCGAATATAGGTCACCATGGGTGGTTAGCTTTGGCTTTGTCTGGTACTTGAAGAATGGCATCATGCAGAACCTACATAAGAGGGAAAATCAGTCTCACAACATCAACTCTGGATATGAGATGAAAAAAAAAAAGGTTTATACAAAAGTGGTTAACCTGATAATCAATATCCATTTTCCCCATCTTCGGCTGCATGAGCTCACGTTGCCTTTGCTTCAATTTCTTACTATCTTCTTTCTCAATGTAAGCCTGCATTACAGCCACAACACAAGAATTAGGCACTGCAATAGCATCCATAGGTAGCGTATGTTGCGGTGCTTCGTACAATGGGCAAGCGAGAGAGAGAGAGAGAGAGAGAGAGAGAGAGAGAGAGAGAGAGAGAGAGAGAGAGAGAGAGAGCGAGCGAAGTTATCAAATAAAGGCTTTTCAAAACCAAATGCCCCTTCAGAGAAAATATGCCCAGTAAACTACATAAACGAAACTAGACTTAACATCTCCATCTCGCGTCATCAAAAGATTGGGAAGAAACAGAGTCAAGCTTGAAAATAATCAGACAGTCAAATGAAAGCTTTCACCTCCCCACCATCTCTCCTCTTCCAAGTCATACCCACTACATTGGATGAGAGAGATGAAACTCGAGCTTCTTTGTCTTCTTCTTATCAATCAGAGTGAAATTCAGGTGGCTTGAGTATTATATGGAAGTGAGTTCAAGCTTGAAAATATTGCATTCCAGCAGCTCACACACCTAATTATGTAATCACATTGTTACATAATTCACTTATCTATCTACAATTTTAATCATCTATAATCAATTTCTGAATACAAAACCCTAAGTATAGCATCATTTCGCATTTCATTGTACTTATAATACTCAAGTTGAAGCTTAATCGAGCTTAGGATATTTCTTAATAATAACGGAGTTGAGCCAAATCAAGCTCAAGCTCGTGAAGCACTTTACCAAGTCAAGACCAAGAGTTTGAGTATCTAACATCCCATATTTGAGTACATTAAACGTGAGTGATAAATAGTACTAAATAGATTTGGTTTGGTCACGCCCGAACCTAGGACCAAAGGGTACTGGCAAAAAATTAAAACTATGTTGGAATACAGCAAAATAGAGATTATAGAAAAGGAAACCCAAATAATTTTCCCACTCGCCATATGAAATGACCCATCTTAAATGGACTCTTTCATATAATCCTCAAAACATCAATGTGCAATATAAGTTGGAAATGGTTACTAGTACAAGTTGTCAGTATACGAACAGGATTCTCTATCATCGTTAGTTACAACATCCACCAGCTAGATACAAAACTTCCCTTAAAGTCAGAATGTCATGGCCACACTAAACTGGGAGAATTAACAAACAAACCTGTCTTATTTTTTCAATTCATTTGCAGCAATAAATCAGGAAGCTGAAAATGCTGTTTCTTGATACCGCGCTTTTTTGAATATTTGGTCTAATGAGATACAATGATAATTATACTTGTATAAAAATTGGTGAGCACAAACATAAAAAGAATCTCACTGGAGCTTAAACCACAATGTGAAGGCATCTGAAATTCAAATCGAAAAAATGAATTGGCAATTTGATGAACAACTCCATCATGTCCTGCAAGCAAAAGGCTATTGGCAGACAGATGTCTCCTCCACTCCACTATAGTCAATGTCACACAACTGCCTAAAACTACATATCACACCACGGTTGTCTACACCCCCACTCAGACTAGCAAATGCATTCAAACAGAAACCAAATCTAAGGCCCCTTGGCCACTACCTACCAGTTTAGGCTCCACTCCATGATGATCACAGCCAGTTCCCTACAAGAACCAGATGTATACACATAAGATAGACCTTACCGACTATATCTTTCCTAACCCTCTACCCTTCACCCTGATCATATGCATACTAAGCATGCATTTATGTTTGTCAAGTTTCCAAAAGAAGTAACCTGCAGAAATTTTCTTTTCTGACACCAATGACGAGGCACAGGAACTGTATTATGGTATGATTTAAAAGACCAGCAACTTTGGATCTGCTGCCATAGCATCCCATATCTGAGTGTGCAAATGAGGATCAATAGTTAAGCCGCTGATGAATTACAACCACCATAAGAGGCAATGGCGACACACTGTACGAACCACATATGGAACTTGTAACATGTAATAAGACAATGCCGCTTGTTAGGAGTAGTTAAAAGTATGATCAATAACTATTTAAAGATCGGATGCCACATAGATTTCACATAATCAAAGCTTAGCATTGGCAGAAGAATGTGAGAGGGGGGCAAAGGTCGGGTAAAACTTAGATTTTTTGGAAGATTTAGGTACAAAATAGAATTACTAGATGGGGGGAAAAGTAATTGTTTGGTACTTTGGTAGGATATGACGATGAAAACTATAATCCATCCTTGGCATATCCTACGTATGGAGTAGCATTTAGCATGCACAGATGTCCCCAGTGAAAAGTTCGATCGATAGACTGCATATCTCTACATACGGATTAGCATTTAGCATGCAAAGATGCCATTGAGTTCAAAATTAGCATTTAACAACTAATCAAAACACCGAAGATTCCTTCAAAAGTAGTCTATACACAGAACCAGCAAGATTTGTATAGTTAGGCACCAAGAAAATATTTACAGTAACTTGTGAATAACATCACCCAGCAGAGAACTTAATTTAAAGTTCTATTGAAGTAGTAATGGGGAACAATCTGCCTTCAGTGTAATATGAATGGCCTAAATTCTGAAGCAACCACTACAAAATAAGGGCTTTTAGCCATGAAAAATTAGCGACGAAAACTATTCATCGCTAATTTGCGACAAAAATAGCGACGAAAATAAATTTCGTCACAAATTTGTCGCAAAATTCGTCGCAAAATAACAAAGGTTTTTTTAGCCACGAAAAATTAGCGACGAAATAAAATCGTCGCTATTTGCGACGAATTTAGCGACGAAAATCAAAGTCGTCGCTAATTTGCGACGAAATTGATTTTCGTCGCTAATTATTAGCGACGACTTTGATTTTCGTCGCTAATAGCAGCGAAATTTATTTTCGTCGCTAATTATTAGCGACGAAGATAAGGTTTCGTCGCTAATAGCGACGAAGATAAGGTTTCGTCGCTAATTATTAGCGACGACTTTGATTTTCGTCGCTAATAGCGGCGAAATTTATTTTCCTTGCTAATTATTAGCGACGAAGATAAGGTTTCGTCGCTAATTATTAGGGACGAAATTAATTTTCCTCGTTAATTAGCGACAAATATAAAGTTTCGTCGCTAATTATTAGCGACGATGTGATTTTCGTTGCTAATTATTTGCGACGATTTTGATTTTCGTCGCTAATTAGCGACGATGTGATTTTCGTCGCTAATTATTTGCGACGACTTTGATTTTCGTCGCTAATTAGCGATGACGTTAGTTTTTCGTCGCTAATTATTCGCAACAACGTTGATTTTCGTCGCTAATTAGCGACGAAATTTTATCTCGTTGCTATTAGCGACTAGCTTTGCGACGAAATGGTACAAAAGTGGCCAAAAAAGAACCGCCTCCTCTCGCACTTCTCTCTCTCGAGTTTGACCTAATTTCCTCCTTTGGCTCATGCGTTCTCTGCTCCCATCTCTTCACTCTCTCTGTCTCTGTCTCTCTTTTTCGTTCTTCGTCTCCACCAATTGTTTCTCCGAGAAGGTTCAATCCAATCGGCGCCCACCTGGTTCTCCTCTTCGGCATAGTCAGTCGTACTGCTAAGGCCGAGGTGCCGATGCTTTCTCTGACAAGGTGATTGCTCGCGAACCCTAATCGTCCCGATGCCCTTTCCCTATTCACACCTCAGCATAGGAAACAATGATCAGTGTTTTCATAGAGTTTTTCTGCTTCAGAGATGATATATATGATCACCAGGATGTTTAAAAGCTTCCCTTTTGGGTCGAATTTCTGCAGCCGCTTGAAGGGATCTCAAATTTGCCGATTCCTATGATTCTCACGTGTGTCGCGCGGAATTTCAGGTTTTCGACATTCTCTCTATTGCTGATGTTCAGTCTGGTTGGTTGATTAGATTCACAAATTGATCGTGCCACTTCGCATGCCACCGGCGGCGGCGACATTTAGTTCAATAGTGTTTGCTCTTTTAAGCCCCCCATAAATAAGTGTAAGAGGAGGGTAAAGGTAGGTTAGTTGCATATCTAATTTGGTGGTGGGGTATTGTTCTGTTCAAGTATGATGCATTTAAAGAATTACGTCGGTGAATTTGCTACATAATAAGTTCATCTGTAAGATATTTGAGGATTTCATTGGTAATGCTTATGCATTTATTCTCTCTAGATAAAGGAGAGG
>JAGVVM010009503.1:0-15418 GCA_019149425.1 Psidium friedrichsthalianum
CCTTCGTCCCTCCGTTAGCCCTTGCTCTCTCTCCCCTTGGCCTCCACCACCACCACCCGTCGCTCCCTCAACCGCCGCCATTATTGATTGCTCACCTTCTTTAGATACACACACTCTCTCTCTCTCAACCTCCATCACCGCCACGTCTCTGAGAACTAATGTGATGGCATGCAAACGCAACGGAGGTTCTCAAGGAGGCGGTGTTAAAAGAAGGAATAAAAAGGGAAACGAAAAGACGAGAAATAATGTGAACAAGCACATCTCCATTGTTCCCTTGAAGTTGACTGATGCATCATTTATTAAGCAGCCAAATTCACTAACGATTTGTCCACTTGAATTGAGAAGTTCCTTAATCTCTTTTCGACAGAAACGATATTTGCAATGTGACCCGAAACATGTAATAGAAACTACCTTTCGGTAACCACCGAAATGGAGTTATTCAAAGATAACTGTTGGTTGGTTGTTTTATTCGTTCATGCAGTAACTTCTAGTAATCACTGAGAGGGGGCTATTTGTTCTTTCTAATTTGATGATCGTTATGTATAACCACCGTTTGTAAGGGTTATAAATACCTCAGGTGTACTCTTTGTAAACTTCTTCAATCAATGACAGAACTTGATGTTCTTTACTTTTCCCAATTTTTATTTTCCACAACTTTACATTCCCGTACGTTTCAATTCTTGCACTTTAGACATGGTTTTGCATACTTTGTCGTCGATTAAATTCCGACACCGTATCTATCTATCAATCATATCATTTTCTCGTCGATTAAATTCTGGCAAATTGTTTTGTGCTTTGTTGTCAATTTAATGCCAACAAAGCATATCTATTTTTTGTAACCTATTGAGTCCCATGTCCGAAATCACCATGGAACCTGTCTCTTCTCAATAAAAATCGAAGAAACGATGTTTGATGAAAAGTGTTTCATCAACAATCATTTTCGGCAAAACACTTATAATGAAAAAAATAATAATAATAACGCTAATACCACACCTATGGCTCCAAATGTTGAGGACATGTTTCGGTGTCATACAAGTTTCGGACAATTTGATTATTATTCACTGAGATTACATCCTGTCAATGAGTATACTAAAGAGTAAGATTGTTAGATTTAGGGGTGAATATACTAAAGAGTGAGATTGTTAGATTTA
The DNA here is from genome assembly GCA_019149425.1 of Psidium friedrichsthalianum. Taxonomy (NCBI): domain Eukaryota; kingdom Viridiplantae; phylum Streptophyta; class Magnoliopsida; order Myrtales; family Myrtaceae; genus Psidium; species Psidium friedrichsthalianum. The sequence continues at coordinate 1,152 of JAGVVM010009503.1, forward strand.
GGGGTGAACAATATGAACTGACAAAATCGGAAACTACTTGAACCGACCGGTTCTCGGTTCCAGGTAGAACTGAACCTCCCAAATCGGACGGAGAACCGATCACCTCTAATTCTCTTAGTAATTGTATCTTAGATCTACTTCGCGAAAGACCGTCTACATAACTAGAGTAGAAATAATCTCTTAATTGAAGATTTTAGTGTAACGTACTAGAATCAAAGATAACACGATCATTAGAAATTAATGACTGAGAAGCTTATCCTAGACTTTGTTTTATTTGATTTCAGGGCTACCAACTCTCGTTAATTCCCTCCTTTTTCACTTGATCAATTTTGACAAGGAAAATCTTTTTATTTACTTATTTTTTTATTTATTGGCTAAGAGTGAATTTCATGTTTTGTTGGTGTCACTGCTTTAGCCAATCACTCTGATAATTTGATTTTCGTCCTCCTTTGTGAGCCCATGAAAGCCATGGCGAATCTTCGAAATCTCCCCCCTCCCACTCCCCCTCCATTTGCAAATCTTGCTCATGTGTATGTGAACTCCCTCTGCATGTCACCTCCTCCTCCTCCTCCTCCTCCTCCTCCTCCTTTTCTTTTCTTTGTTTTGGGCCTACAGGTTGCTTCGCGGGGGTAAAATCAGGAATCTAATCTCCAATTCACGTTTTTTTTTTCCCAAGCGTATTCTACTTCAAAGTGTCAAGTAATGTGGAAATTAAGGGACAGTAGATGAAATTGACCATAGTGTAAAATCAAAATTTAACCGTCACTCCTAGTCCTCTCTTGCGTGGCAGAAGGGCAGGCTTGAAATGGTCGCATGTATCATTTGAAATAATTAGTTAATGAAAAATATTTTCATTACTCGACATCTATTTGTGTTTGAACATTTTGCGTAAATAACGAAAATATTTTTTGTGCATTTATTTGATAAACGATAGAAGCAATCATTTTTTTAAAAGTATTTTTCAAAGAAATAATAAAATATTATTAAGAAAATGTCCACTTCAGCTTCGGGGCAAATATACTACAAGTGCCATAACTTATGTACTGCGCTCACTTGGATACCACAACTTTTAAAAATCAATCATTTGAGTGTCATTAGCAATTTGGCTCACTGGAAATCCTACGTGAATGCCTATCGGCTAAGGGCAAGGTGGCCCTTGCCCACCTTGCACTTTGGCGACGAATTCGTGGCTGGCAAGGGTCGCCAGTGACCCTCACCAGCCAATGCCAAACCAGAAAAAAAAAATAGAAAAATGAAAAATAGTAGAACATAATGACAAAAAAATCCACATGTCATGAATAAATCGATAAAAAAAATTCACGTAAGAGAATTTGCTAGAAGTGGCACTCAGATGATCTATTTTGCTCTAAATTGGTACTCAAGTGGTTGAAAAAAAATTACGGCACTCAAGTGAGTGTCATATAAAAGTTATGGCACTTGTACTATAATTACACCCCTCAAATATCTGTCGGATTCTTCAATTGGCTCAATACTGGAATGGTTTTTGACGTAGATATCAAGTGGCACTGCCACATAATCCATGTGTTGGTCGGGCAACTTTCAGTTGGCGGATTCGCTTGCCAAAACTCACTCTTTATGATATCAACCGTAAGAGCGATTGAGATGAACAGTAAAAAGAAAAGGGAAAAAAAAGAGAGAAAAGGCTTATTCTTTCTACCATCAATAATCCACGTTAGATGTTAGCTGTTACCACGTAGGGCGTTCAGCATTGACTAGACCTCCATGTTAGAATTTTCTAATATAAATTTGACCAGATGAACTATATTAAAAAATCATGAAATAATATTTAGGACTAAAATAGCCAACTAAAAAAACTTTGAATTGAATGTGACAGATAATGCAATAAGTTGAAGATTTATCAGATAATTTTCCCCTGCGAGACATGATGAAAGTTGATAAGTTAGTAAAAGATAATTTGACAATACAAGCTGCGAGCGAAAAATTTGATTTGCTGCTTGCTCAAACGATGCTGTGCAAATGGCTTTCGTTTAATATTTCCTTTTCTTTTGACAAAAAGCGGAATTCGAAACCTCCGAATAAAGGTAGCTCCTTTTCAAGAAACCAAATAGTAAAAGAAAAATGGAAAAGAAAACCCTCACTTCGCGACTTGGAGATAATTATCAAAATAGTTCTAAACCTATTGCAATTTGCCAATTCAACCCTAATTTTTTTTTCCAATTTAGTCATAAATATTTTTCATTTGTGCCCATTCAGTCTATATGGTTGAGTGGGGAATTTTTAATAAGATTTTAATTCTTTAAATATTTTTAATTAATTTTTTTATCTTTCTTTTCTTTTCTTTTTTTGTTCTTCGTTCTTCGCTTTTGTTGCTAGCAAGCTCCGGCAATCCTCGCCAGCCACAATAGCAGTATGAAAGAAAAAATAAAAAATAAGGAAAAACTAAAGAAATAATAAAATATTATTAAGAAATGTCCACGTCAGCTTCGGCCAGCAAAATGGACTGAATTAGCACAAGTATAAAGGTTTAGACTCAATTGGGCCAAAAGAAGAAGAAGAAGGAGAGTTTATGACTGAATGGGCATAATGGCAATAGATCGAGGACTTTTTTGGTAATTTTCCCTTGCGACTTGCCTAGTTACGTGTACCTTAAATTCAAGTGCTTGTTGTGCAATGTCGAAGTACATTAATGGAGATCAATAATTTCGCCTGCTCTTCTTCACCTACATGTCTAGTTTTGCCTACTTTCTATTGACCTCATTCTCGACACTAAGGTAGTGAATGAAATACATGATCACGAGGCGATCCTCAGCCTCAGCGTTTTGAGTAGGACTCAGGATGCATTTGTTTACTGAAAAGCGTATAGACGCCATCTCTTGGGTGAGTCGAGACTCCTCCGGGAAGCGTATAGACGGATTCACGAGCTCGGTGAAGGTTAGATCCACCCTTCAAGGTGCAAGTCAAGGGATCTGGATAGTTCATGCGCATGTGAGAGAGTGCATCCACTTGCTTATCAAAGTGAAAATAGTCTTCGGTTGGCCCACTGCCCAAGAGCTCAAAAATGAGATTGCTTATCCAAATAGATTGTCGCCCCTTCGATGGAGCCTCACATGAACCTAAAGTTGGTTACGAGAGTCGAGTGACTACAAGTCGAGCAAATAGAGATCTAAGTAGATCTAGCGGCATGGTGAATTCAAAGATCAAAGAAGTGAAAACCTAACATCAAGATAACTGCCAATTATTTGTTGCTAATGTCGAGATAGGAAAGGCAGAATCTTAAGGTGGGCAATAGCTGCAACTTGACGGTAAAATGTGAAAAGAGAGGACTTTCGAATTTTGATTACCGAAAAAGGATAGGATACCACTTTTGTATCTCGCGGGTGAAATACATGTTTGGATCTAATTTTAGAGCTTGGCTTGTATTGAACTGATGCAATCTTTCGTTAGCGCAATCAAGCTTACTTGATTCTTTACATATATATGTATCGAATTATATCTATGTAATTAACGACTTAGCGATCTTTCGCCCCAAGTATGACTTCGAATCATTGTCAACAAAAAAAGGAAAACAATCTAAAAGAAATAGAAATGGGAAACGAATGTATCAAATCTATTTGCTTTCATGAATACAAGAACAATTATTTTCCTGTATAATGTAAAAGTGAATGTGCATCATCCAAGTGTCCTTATACGACCGAATTCCCCTTCCTCTCCGAATCGCCCGACCACGTTTCGAGATCCTTCCGACTCATCGAAAGCCCATCCTCAAGGATTTGGCAGAGCGGGTGGTTGTTGCTCGCAACAAATCGACGTCGTCCAACGCCCTCCTCTTCCTCGGACACAGGGAGGGCAAATGCAGCACCGAGAGGCCGCTACTCACTCTAGCTGAACTCGAACGAGCCAAGGCGGGGCCGCTGCTGATAAAGAGGTGGGTGACGTCGGCGAGCGGCTTTCGCGCCATTCCCATGCCGCCGCTCTTCTTGAGACACGGCCCGATGCCCGCCGGTTTCGGGTCGATCTGGTCGGCGGAGGAAACCGGAGGGAGGTTCTCTTTGCCGTGGAGGGCACGGAGAGGGACGGCCTCCATTTCGAGGACTCCGATGAATTGGTGTGACAATGAAGGTTAGAGAGAGGGAAGGGGGGTTGAAGTTTGGAAGAGAGAGGGGGAGTGAGTGAGGTATTTGTAATTGTTGGGGGTTGGCTTCAAATTGTGGAGGGCGTTCCTCTTTTTTGGGTGGAGGTTGAATTTTGGGTTTTGGAAGAGAGAGAGAGAGAGAGAGAGGAGGGAATGCTCAGTTGAATTTCGTAAGCTTTGTTTCATTTTTTTCCTTCTGCTTACGGGGTTTTGCATCTGACATTTTGATTTGGGCGGAGTGGAAGGAGCGAAATTGAATGATTAAAAAGGGGGCTGAGCTCTCCAGTTTGGCTTTGGCTCTTCCCCCTCTCGGGTTAAAACTTTTTGGCTTCGTGTCACAATTGGGATTGCACATGGACGGAGCCACGTCAGCGAATCTTGAATTCCGCTATTGTTTGGACAGCGAGAGCCCTTTGTTGGAAAGAAAGAAAGAAGTAAAAAAATTAAGAGAAGCTTTTATTTAGTCGAGATTATCCAGATGCTCAATAGTCTCTAAAAACCTCGTTATAAGAGGAAAAAAAAAACATAGCGACATCTCCGTTATTATTATTTTTTTTTGGGGGACCTCTCTTAAACTTCCTAACTGGTGTATATATATATATATATATATATTTATTTTACTTCTAGACAATATATCCCAATTGTTTTCTGAGCAGGTTAGTCTGTGTAACCTACGTAGCAACGACACCGACACCGTCACCGACAAAGACAAATGACGTCACACGTGATTTTTCCAAAAAAATAGAGAATTTGGATATACTGGGACACGTTAACCGTGAGATCAAGCCATGCGAGCCGAGGATGAGGGGATGTGATTAGGGTTTGGACAAAGTGGCGATTAGGTGGAGTTTTTTTTTTTCCCCTTTCAGATTCGTAGGTTTTCATATAATTTTCAATTTTTTACCTCAAAAAAATTAAAATTTCCAAAATTGACTCAAATGTCGGAATTGTGTCAAAGCTGGACAACCCATGTCGGTGGTGGTGTCCAGCACTTTAACTGCGTGTCGGAATTCCGACACGCGTTAACCTACGTGTCCGACACGGATATGGAGACTCTTGATGAGTGTTGGCGCTACATAGTGTGTAACACGTACAAATTATGTGTTCCCAAAGATTGGCCTATTTTATTTATAAAAAAAAAATTGTGATGATCTCGCAAGCAAAATTAGTGGAATCCTACGATGAATAGGCTCAAATGAAATGGTTAGTCAACTGCATGTCGTTCAATGAGAAAATCTCTCCATCCCAAAGTGGTCTTTTGATCACTAAATCCTACGTGTAACACGCCCTTTAGCGAGGTTGCTGCCGATGAATCATTGGATTGGATGGATTGCAAAAGGAGCTTCACTTTTGAGAAGGATAATGGCAAAAATAATTCTAAACTTATTGCAGATATGCAATTTAGTCCTAGTTTTTTTTGTTTTTTCAAATCGAGTCCTAAACTTTTTGCATTTGTGTCATTTAGTCTACTTGCCCGGCTGACACTGATGTGGCCCTCACCTAGTGGCCGGTGAGCTCCGACAACTCTCGTCGGCCATAAACAGAAAGCAAAGACAAGGAAGGAAATTTTTTTAAAAATAATTAAAATTCAAAAAATCAGAAAATTTAAATATTATTAAAATTGGTTATGTCGGCACCAGCAACACCACGTCAATGCCGGCCGGGGCCAAATGGATTAAATTGATTCAAATGTAAAAGTTTATGACTCGATTTTGGCAAAAAAAAAGTTTAGGACTAAACTAGCAAAATTGAAATAGTTTTTTAATGACTGTTTTGTTAATTTTTCCCTCTCTAGTTTGCAGTGAAAGAAAATTAAACTAATCTTTTTTTGGTCAACCAATTTTTTTAAAAAATTAAACTAAATTGATCATCCCATTTGTCTTAGATAAACATATTTAAAACGTTGTTTTTTCGATACTTGGTTAGGCGTACGGTTCCATTGACTTCATCAACCATTGAGGCCGAACACGTTGTTTAATTGCTTTGGGTGCGGCGATTATGTGCGTAATGTTTATTGAGTAGCATTTGCGATGATGTAATCAGCAACTTTTAACTAAACTTAGAATACTTGGATTATAAGTACATGGCGTGCCAATATTGAGGTAAATATAATGGATGGAGAAGCACATTCCATCGAGCAATTTGGTGTAACTTACCCTTTAGGGGCTTTTTTACGAAAAGGGTCCCAATTTTTTTTTTTTTTTACTGATTTGGGTCTCATTTAAAAAAATTTACCTATTTGGTCCGTTCGGCAGGAGGAGTGCCGGACGGAGTCCAAGTTCGGCACCTTTCCAGCACCCTCTCCAGTTCCGCCCCCCATGTGTTTTTGCAGCGCCTGGCTTGCATTGTTGCAATATGTTTCCACCTCAGAGATTTCCAGTTCTTTCTTATTGACATTGCGATGTGTTTGCTTCGTTCCCAGCCTGACGTGGAAAGCACAAGCAAAGAGGGATCACAAGAGCAAGAAAAAGTCATGGTGGACTCGTTTCACTTCAGAATTTCTGGGAAAGCTTACGAGGAGTGGAGCGCTTACGGCGTCGGTGTCCCGAACTGGAGAGGGTGCTGGAAAAAGGGGGTCCGAACTGGAGAGGCCGGGAGCCTGCCCCCCCCCCCGGCCCCCCCCCCCCCCCCCCGCCCCCGAGTTCGCACCTAGGGTGCCAAACTGGACTCAGTTTAGCAACTTTGGTGCTGAACTATCAGTTCGGCAGGAACATGCCGAACGGGGGTCCGCCTGGCGCCCACCCTACCAGACGGATCCCTAATCGGTAAATTTATTTAAATGAGACCCAAATCAGTAAAAAAAAAAATTGGGCCTCTTTTTGTAAAAGCCCTCCTTTAGGACTAGGTATCGGTTGCCGAGTGTATTTTACTCCGGCATAACTTTTCTAGCATAACCCTTTTTTTTCCAAAATGAAAAGTTGAATGACTTTGAAGGGAAACATGATGGATGGAGGGATAGAAAGAAAAACTATGTCCAGGCGATGCAGACTTGGGATGGCCACAATAACACTCTTCGGTCACAGAAAGCGTTGAGTCTCAGCGTTTTGCATGAACCTAATTTAGCATTGAATCGAATATACGTTAGTGAAAAATAACGTTCGACGGCAAATATTCCAGCCATCCTTCTAGCAAAACTTGTAGAATCTGGATTCATACCATATACTTCACCGACAGTAGGATTGAAGTTGCATCACAAAATGGAATGCTTTTGCTCCTGGAGAGTATCCTAATGCGAATCATTGAAGTGGGTCACTTTGATTCAGAAGCATCCAAAACTGCGGATGGCCTTTCGTGTTTGTTTTTATGGGGTGTCTAGGATGACCCTTCAACTGTCTGTAAGGAAAAAGCTTCACGAGATCAAGTTTCCATTGCAAGGGCCACCCACCATACCTAGGACATTAGCAACTAAATGACTAGACACACACTTCCATCAAAAGTAATCACTTCATAATGTCGATTGGAGGAAGCTCTCCTCTCGTGCCTAGAAAAGAAAAATCCTAGCTCTCTTAAGCTCCATTTGTTTCATGAAATTAGTGATTTTCAAAACATTTTTCTAAAAATGATCACAAGTATCGCTTGAAATAATTAGTGAATGAAACATATTTCCATTACTAACAACAATTTGTGTCCAAATATTCGCGTAAATGATGAAAATGTTTCTTTGTCCTTTATTTTTGACCTTTTTGCTCCCATTTTTCATGCTCTCGATAAGCCTAATTGAATTGGAATGCTCTAATCTTAACTCATATTGGCCAGCTTCAAAGCTTTAACTCTGGGTTGCACCACCATCTAATAAGACAAACGAAAGGACAATCACCCATTTTGACTTCCACTTCCCTTAATTTTCTATCGGAAAAGGTACCATGAAAGATAAAAACAAGCGGATAGCTGCTATAAATAGAGGATCCTTTCAAGCTCTAAATAGAGCAACCAGTATTTGAAGGAACTAGAGGTCATAGATCATCAGATTCCTCATCCCTTCAACATACCAAATGGCCAGCCCAAGGTTTTGGTTTTGTTTCCTTTTAGTTTTGCTTGCCAATGCTCACCAAATCGAAAGCTACTCGACCGCTCATGCCATATCATCGAGAGAGGACCGATCGGGAGTCAAACATTGAGAGACTTGGTCCAAAAATCAACAGCACTAAAGGCGGATTTGCGACGAGCAGGCCCAATGCACAGTCCATATGTGTCGAAAAGGCAAAGCCCGGTGGACCCGACCCGCAATCACCATTGATTCCAAGAGTTGTACTCTCTTGATGTAATGAAGTTCTTGCTGAGGTGATGGTTGGGGAAGCAGTTTTGCGAACTTTTAGCGTTTTTGGTGATAAAAAAATAATTTGGGGTAAATTTATCACAAGTATACTAGTTTGGGGTTTTTTCTGGTATTAACCCATTATTATATCCAAATTTGGGATGAATATCTCATTAGGATCATCCACGTGTAAGTTCTTTTATGTTGTCCACCGTTTAAACTTAATGGATTGAAAGTCACATTGGTAGATTCATTTAACTTGATTCACTGAAGGACGATAATGAATATACTTATGGTCTAAGGATTAGATTGAACGTTCGCTAATAGTACATGGATTACATTAAATAAAAAAAAACTGAAGACGACATTAACTATTGCACTAAAGTTTGGAGATCATTTTTTGGCAATATCCCTAGATCGAGAAAGTCCATGATACCAAATTACGATCACAATGCAACCTTAGATCGAGAAAAGTCCATGACCTGATGACTCTCTCTCTCTCTCTCTGATTCATAAACAATCACAATGACGATTGATGCTAAGTGAGAATTAGACCTGTCAAAATGGGTCTAAAACCCATAAGCATTTATATGAGTCATACAAACTTAATATGCAGCATAATGGGTCTTAAAATAAAGATGCTAAATTAAGTGGGTTTTAAATGGATTCACATCAATCCATTTGCAACCTACCTAAGACAACCCACTTAAGAGGAATCACCTTTTCTTTTGCTTTTTTTTTTAAACCTTTTTTTCCCTACAAGCCGACGAGGGTCACCCCCTCCCCCAGGTCGGCGTCAATGTGGCAATCAACCGGTGACCCTTGCCGTGTCTTAGAAGAAAAAATATCAAAAAAAACATATTGTTAAAGAAATAAGCAAATCAAATAAAAAATTAGATTTTTTAAAAGAAAAAATGTAAAAATTCATATTTTTTTAAAATTATAAAAAATAAAAATCAGAATTTTTTTTTTAAAGGGGATTTCTACAATGGTTTATTAATATAATTTTTCATTTTTTTTATAAGAAATAATTTTTCATAGATTGGGATTAAATATAGAAGAATTTCAATAATGGGATTTCGGAATGGACCAAGTTGAGTATACGTCAACAAATTTGCACTACCATAAATGAATATAAAAAGGCTAACAAGTCATTTGGGCCCGACCATTTATAACCCCATCTGATGCAGCCATTTTTGACAGTCCTAATGGAATAAGTGTCCACTATCGAAGCTTAGGATGCAAATATAATGACTGTTCACGAATATAGATACAAAATTGAAATGGTGTGAACGTGGAGGATTTTTTGTAAGTTTTAATTTTGGCAATGATGAACAGTTTATCCATTATGGAAAATTGTAATGTAATTTTGAGAGTGTGATTACTGAATGAGAAATGATTAAGTGACGGTCTTTAATTTGCTTTGAAGTTAACAGCTTATTCTGTACCACAAAAAGTGACTAATAAATAATTCAAAATTATTGTAGAGTCTACTGTTTCAAATTCACGGTTAACATATATCGTTACTCTTATAGTTACTCAAACAATTATTATGCTGACAAAGCTATTACTAAAATATTGTGAAGTAGTTCGGTTGAGTTTACGTGGTGAAACCGAAAATCTCCACAAGCATCACTCGTTTTGGCTCAAAAAGACGAGACTCCACTAATGGATTAAAACTTAATATGCCCTCAATTATAGTCATATGTAATTGGGTACTACTAGTACGTATTTTCTTCTTAAATATTTTTTATATAGGCCCCCCATCTATTTTTTAAGGGGAAAATGATATCAAGTGTCATTTGAGTGTCATATCAATGGAAAATGATCAATTAAATGCCTCCGGCAATAAATTCCAATAATTCATCCTAAGTGACTTTTCTAATAAAATTTTTACTCTTACTTGGCTTTTCTTATATAATAGAAGTCCAATTGTTGCATTGCCTTAGTCCTTCTTGACAGGACCACATCACTAAAAGCTTGCATGGCAAGCATTCTGATCTTAAAAACTGATTTTGATTAGAATAATTTTTTTTAATTTTGCTCATTGAATGATTTTAGAGAATTAAAACGTGGTTTGATAACTGTACATAAATTTCCGTTCTTGAAACAGAATACTGTGAAAGGGATTTGGTAATGTGCACGTTTAGTAATTCCACAAATTTTACTCAGAAAATAATTTCTCTTCCCAATTTGTATCGCGTTTAAGTCAAATAATTATGCAATCACTTTGTGAAATTTCATCATATATTTCGAATTAATTAAAGTTAATTCATATTTATTCTCTTATATAACATATGGTAAATCTTCCAATATAACTTGTTTTCGTGCTATCCTTGTCCAATTGCAGTGTCAGGGGGAGACGAGTCCATCTAAGCTTAAAAAAAGTGACACAATGTTGGTATTCTGGATTTCATATTATCTCGGACTCTCCTAGGTTTTTATACCAAATTGCAACAAGAGAATATCAAATTCGATCTTAGTATGATCGGTGGCATGTGTATGTATACATGCAAATGGAGTCCCACCAGTTTATTTAGGAAAGTAGATCGAAAAACTTTATCGGGAGAAACCGTTTGGTTTCTTGTACCAAAGAAATCTAGAATTCGGGAACTTAATTATATCGGTATTTCCACCGATGCCTTTTTGGCATCGAGGCGCTTGAGTATTTTTCTAAATGTGTTTTCATGTAAGGAAAGTTTTTAATTCATTTTTAGACCTATGAGTAAGCCAATGCTAAATGTTCACACAAGTAATTTTATCTTGTTTCAAATTTTCGTAAAAGTAGACTAAATTTAAAGTGCCTAAACCTAAGCAAATCACACCAAGTGAAATTCAAATGCACGATCACGGAATCATGACACTGATAATTGTATCGTAAAACCATAATGAAACCTAGAACTTAGAGTATGTGGTTGGGGTTTAATTTTGAAGGTGTTTGATAATTTTCCTAAAAAAGAAAAAATCTATGAAATCTAGATAATCTAAGGCCCCAAATTCAATGCAATTGAGGTCAAGCTAGTCTAATATAAACTTCTTCTATTTCTATGGATTTTCTAAAATTTCTCTGATTTTTTTAGTTTTTTTATTTTTTATTATCGTAAGTATTTTTCTTTAAAAATGAGACTTCATTCTATTTAAGTTGAAAAAAAAAAGTGATGATAGAACTGAAAGGAAAAAATGAAGATTTGAAACTTCATTCTATTTCATAATTTTCAAAAATGAATTCTCTTTTTTTCATACCAACTATTTTTTTGCTTTTTTTTTTTTTCCAAAACTATTTTCAGGAACAAAATCAGAATGGAGAATTATTAACGTTACCAAACATAATTCTCTGCGTACTTTTTTGTTTCGAGGAATATAATCAAAGAATTCAAATAGTTGGCATGTTAAGTCCTAACTCTCTCTGTCCATTCTCTCATTTATACAAGATCTCGTGTCTCTCTCCTCCTGTGTAAGTAAACCAAACAGTGGCTCACAATCATGTTTGGTATTTAGGGTAAATGAGAATAATAGGAAATCTCGAGTAAGTAGGACGCGCATGACAATGTTTCTATTTCTTTGTTTTTGTTCCAAACCTATTCCAAAAATAGGTTTGGAACAGAACTAGTTTTGGCAACGCAAATCTGTTTTTCTATTTCTCTCTGGAACAAAAATTTGTTCCAGAAATGATTTAGGCTCAAAACGCAAACAAACAAAAATTTTTATCTGTTTTCTGGCCGAAATAGAAATCTATTTCTGTTCCAGAATTATTTCTGGAACGGAATGGTTGTCATGCCCCTAGTCTGTCAGTTTAAGGGAGTAGGGGGGTAAAGGTTGGTAGGGGCAAAAAAAAAAGGGTAAAAAAGTGTTTGTGTGTGAAAGGGGGGGGGTGGGGCCGTCTGTCACTCTACATATAGTGAAGGTGCGAGGGCTTGGAGGGAAAAAAACAAACAAATTAGGCTCGGCGCAGAGAGACAATCGCTAGTAAAAGTACAAAACGGTAGAGGACGGTGCATTAAACCAACATCGAACTGCCCGGGTACTGGAAATTAATACACAACCTTATGAATTGCAATTTGCAGCTTTCATTGTCACAAGCCCGAATTCTCTTGTTCCCACATAAAAGAATCAATTGCAACAAATCTGACGATTGAGCATCACAAACTGAGAAGATACACACAAATTAAAAAGAAAAGAACACAAAAAAAGAGGTGTTTAAATTAAATCATCAACCGGCAACAAGAAAATCGGATAGCTCGAGAAAAAAGTAGAAGCCAGTTTGTCCTATGTTTAATTTGGGGCAAAACATGAGTTAGATGATATGTTTAGATCAAATAATGCTATTACTATTGGAATGTAACTAGACAAAGTCAATCTCCATTGACTTGATATATTATTTCAGTATTCATTATAAATGTGTAGCTCTCTACTTCTGAAACGTAAAGTGTATATGTATACTATTTGTTTTGATTTTCTTAGTATCAATATAGAACTATCTTGTCTTAAGTTGGCGAATTCGTAATTGCCAATTTTAGATGTACACGTTGTAGAATGTTCTAAGCTGTGAGATCTCCTATTAGTTGACGAGAAATTTCCAACTTTCACCTCCAATTCTAATGGAAGCTAAGAAAGCCATTGGAGAACACATTGGCGAGTTTTTCTAATTAGCGAAAATGCGAAGTATTTTCTGTTACATCACAGTAGGATTTTGAGTTTTGCTAGGCTAAGTTATGCGCCAACAGTCTTGTCATGTCGAGAATCATGTCGCCTTGTATGACCGGTATTTGAAAATTTCTCATCTGAACTTGTTCCATTTGAATTTGGACTCTATTTATTTCGCGAAAAATAACTTTTAGGAGAAATATTTTTGGATTTTTCCGATGATTGGTTTGCAAAAAAATAAGCTACTCAAGAAAAATATTTTTTCATCCATGAAAAAAATTCCTTCACAAGTAGGGAAAATGTTTTCCTCTTTTTGAGAATAAAAAAAATATTTTCCCTCATCTTTGCTCCCTCGAATCTTTTTAATTCATTTCCTTTTGTGATTTTTTTTCATTTTTGATTATTTTTTTGTGTGTTTCCTTTTTTTTTTCTACCTCTCGCTGCCCTCAAGGCAAGAGGCTAGCGAGGCTCGAGATCAAGGCCTTGGCGAGCAATTGTGGTTGGTCATTGTTCCATTACGATGGCCGTTGATCAACAGAGAAAAAAATAATAAAATAATAAAATAATAAAATATTTTTTAGTTGAATAAAAAAATGGAAAATTTGAATTTCTCGGTAATTTTTTTTTAGGAAAATCAATTCCTTACCAAACGACGAAATTATTTTCTATTTCATTTTTAAGTCTCAGCGAAATACTGGAAAAATATCGTCATTTTCTAGAAACATCTCATTGTTTGTGGAAATGTGATGATGGCCTTAATATATGTAGTTCCTTTGATTAGCTAAGTTTCCCATGAGGTCCAAGTGGATTTGCGGACTTACATGTGCATGCCACTTCTCCACTTTGCGCTGTTTTATAAAATGTTCAGGCGAGATTGATTGGCTTAGACCACAAGCCAGAAGCCCATTGATCTCGAACACAACTTGAACTGGAATAGCATGCCATTGCAAAGTTCAGACCCCTTTTTTATTTTTTTTTTTTTCTCTCTTCTTATGATAGGAACATTTAAAGGATTCAAAAGGCGAATACTACCTGTCCCAGCATAATCTTGTTCAGTGGACTACACTCCCTCAAACTCCCCAAATAATTACCTTTTACTGGCTCTCATCGCCTAAACAACGAGCCTTGAAAGTTATGAAAAACCCTAGGAAACTTTAAACTCGTACGAACCAAATAACAAAAAGACAAATGCCACTACAAGAAACCCCGGCAACAGTTTCTCTCGACAACCATATAAAAATGACAGATTGATTC
>JAGVVM010009505.1:0-17644 GCA_019149425.1 Psidium friedrichsthalianum
GTTAAACTCATGAGAAAAACATAATGAGATTTGTTCTTGACTATATTCAGATTCCATTCGAAATGTGTCGAATTTGTTTTTTTTATAAAATATTTTCTCATTATGTTTTGGCTGCGTTTTGTTTTCGTCCAGCATATGGCCTGCGATTGATTCATTGCCAACCCATCCAGATTACTTATATTGGATTTTGTTTTTTTTGCATAAAATGAAGTAACTTTAAAAATGTTTTTTTTCAATGGATTGATGTGTATCGCTTATAAACTGATGACAAAAATATTTTGTATATTTCCGATATGTGTTTATCATAGGGATTATTGTCATACGAAAATATTTATTACTGTCTAATTTATTTCAGCATATAAAACATATTTCTTATAAAAAAATATCTTAAATCACTTAATTTTCACAAAACAAATGAATGATTGATATTTTTTCCCTGCAAGTATTATGTAGTTATGGGTTGTCTTTTTGTTTTTGGTGCGAAAATGTTTCTGATTGCTCAGAAGTGTGTTAATGGTTACTTGAAAATGTTGTTGTCTTCTTCCAACCTCAGTATCTGTAGTCGCTATTGTGGTGTGCTTGTGAGAGAATTTAGAATGCAAATTGATATTATAGGAGTTAATTGGGGATTGTGGGTAGGTTTGGTGTGTCCGAATTTTTAATCTAATAATGATTAGATATTTAGCTAATAAATGTTAACGTATTTTGTATCTTCCTCACTATTATTGGTGAACTACTGATTTGACAAAAAATCGAAAAATCTGGTTAAGGCCGCTGAATTCTCTATGCTTCTTCCAGCTTAGATTTAGAAATTATTCAATGGATTCATTTGTGTATTCTGAGTTATTCTTGGCATAGGTTTGTGTCATACGATTCCGAGCACAACTTACTCAGAGCATACAGGTTCAAATCGGGTTCTTCATTTTGGAGTCGAGATTTTGAGAAGGACCTCTATTCGTGCTCCTTGTTTTGTCCGTGATACGTTATTTAACAATCTATCATCGGCCTGCCATTTGCAGTTGAAGTTGCATTCGATACAAGTCGTGGCAAAAGTTTCTTTGGAATGTCCAGAGAGCCCTTTCAGATGGTGCGAACGCATACCCTTTTAAAAAGTCGTAATGTTAGTTCTTCATAACACGTCGCGACCCATTTTGAATGTCAAAAAGGTTCAGTAGTAAAGACGAGGAATATTATTTCATGATCAGCATTCTATATAATTGTTAAGAAAATAGTTTGATATACACATCTTTGTTTTCGCGGACCCGCATGCCGCCGCCCCCCAAGGGGGAGGGACCCCGGCCCAGCACAGCGTTTGTCAAATAGCGGCCACGACTCGACAGTCATTTCCTTTGGGTCGTCTGTGGCTCCACGCAGCAAAAAGGCAGCATAACAGGAGAAGTATGGGGATTGTGGAAAAACTAGCTCGATTCTATTCTTGTCGTTCTTTTGATAGGATTCTCTCCAGATGCCTTAAGACTTAAAAGGTAGTTTTGGAACGTCAAGAATCTCGCTTTTTGCAGTATAAATATGGGCTAATAAAAATAAGTGAAATAAACAAAATCGCAATTTATGTTCAAAAGCAAAGGAGAAAATCCAAATTCCTTCAAAGAAAGAGAGAGGACGAGAATATCAATAAACGGGAACTCTCTTTCGGCGGCCAAAAAAGGGGAGCCTGTGGGCTTAGTTCTTGTGCAGCCTTCTTTTTCCTTTCCCTCATCTTTCTTGCTATCTTCTGAGTCTGCGATTTTAGGAACAGAGGTGACTAGGGTATTTTGTGAAGGTCCCGCGTCCACTGGTCTCCGTCGACCTGAAGGCAGCACACTCCGCGGGAACCGGACCCTGCCTGTCTCATCGCGGGAAATCGGCAGTCGCCGCGCATGCCTAAGTATGATGTTACGGCTATCCTGCGGACAGCAGCATCAGCAGCACCACCCACATCACCCAGGTGGCTATTTCCGCACGTGGGCCCACCGTCGCCACCAGGGCCTCACGATGATAATGCAGGCAGTCCTCCGCTTCCTCCCTAACCTCGCCGGCCTCCGATTATACAACAACCACCAGCCGTGCCCGCCCTCCTCCGCATCAAGGCGACTCCATAACGACGGGTACAGTAGTCTGAACCATGATGTACGTTGTTGGCATTTATTGTAATCGTGATGTCTTGTCTAGGGATGTGGCAAGGGTATGGCTGTCGTGCCTTCATTGGATTTGGCTATTAAGCTATGAATCTTGCCCATAGTTCGGAATTATCAGAAGCGGTTAGCTGATTTTCTTGGGAGTAGCAATCTGCCCGTGGTCTCTGGACTTTTGAAGGTTGTAACCCGTTCAAAAATGTTCGCTTTGCCTCTTCTTCAGACTGGCAATGACAATTTAGAGGTTCTTCATGCATTATTTGAGCGATGCGTGAGATATTGATCGGGCTAGATAATTTTCGTAGGAGCCATGCATTGCATGCAAAACAATACCATGATGATGAATTTCGGGAAGAATGAGCTAGGCTCATGATTAGTTCAGTGCTGGATATGGTCTATTGTATTCTGTACTGTTATGGATTATGGTGTATGCTCAGGAGAATGATGGAGAATTCCCATTCAGATTTTCGTCTATTCTGTCTTTTATGCGCTCGATCCGATAATTATATGCTGTCGAAAAGAAGAGAAAGCTTACACAAAGGAGGGGCAGTTGCTACACTAGCACTGTTGTTTCGGTATATGCGGTATCTTTCTTACCCTCTTGTCCATGCTCCTACTAATATGCGGGCATTTTTGACATTCCTTGTGGCCATGGTTACTCTCTGGTTTTCAGTGGAAACTGCATGCATTTTATTTTTTGGCTCTTTCTATCTAATAGTAGTGTTTTCTCTGAATTGGTTGCATATATGTTCCTGACCTCCCTTCGGATGGCTTTAAATTCTGAAGCTGTTAGTCAGTTGAGATGCTGTGCAAGTCTGTCTGATTTTGGGTTTTGAAGCTTGTAATTGTGTTTTGCAGATTCGATTTGGCGAGGGATTCTAGAGACAGGGACAGTGTTGAGCCTACACTGCTGCAGCCATTGATGTGAGCATCATCTGTGCTTTTTTAAAAATCCCCTATTATATGTTGAATTGATAAGTTTTGAGGGTCTTTATTATCTACCTATCCTTAATGCAGATGTTACCAAGCCGTTGCATATTCGGATATCCTTCCACAAGCTTTGCTGCAAAGGTTGTGCATACATCCGTAAACAAGAACCGTTGTTGCAATCAACCGAGTTTTGGTGAGAGAAACCATCTTTTAGAATAGGGTAAGATATTTCTTTTCGAAAGAGAGAAACAACCTGCTTCTTGAGTTTATACATCTTTTGGACCTAGCATCTATTCTGGTTTCCTTGCTAAACTTGACCAGTACTTGCAATTTAAGTTCTTTTTCCATGCTGTGGTAGCTCACAACTTTCATCTAATTGTTGCTGCACTTTTCTTTGTCTTCTAAGTGGACTCCTACGGGGCGGCGTCTCATTACAGGTTCTCATAGCGGTGAATTCACTCTTTGGAATGGACAGTCCTTCAATTTCGAAATGATTCTTCAGGTATATAGTGGCCAGGTTCTTATTCCTTGTTTTTGAGGAACCAGGAGGAATGTTTAGTTAATCGGTTTTGGTGCATTGTCTGATTTCTAGGCACATGATCAAGCAATTAGGTCAATGGTGTGGAGCCACAATGACAATTGGATGGTTTCTGGCGATGATGGAGGAGCTATAAAGTACATCATTCAATAGTTCCCTTTCTTAAACCACCCCCCACCCAAAAAAAAAACCCCAAACGAAAAAAAAAAAAAACTAAAAATCCTCTCATGGATGCACAAATGTGTTGATCTTACTATTATCATTTACTGATGTAATTGTGTTTGGTGGGAATATCTCTCAGGTATTGGCAGAACAACATGAACAATGTGAAGGCTAATAAATCCGCTCATAAAGAATCAGTTCGAGACTTAAGGTCAGCCTTATGAATGCGTTTGTTTATGCGTGCACGCTAAATATATGGAGCATGTCATGATTAGACTTTTGCAACAGCTTCTGTAGGACAGACTTGAAGTTCTGTTCCTGCTCTGATGATACTACTGTTAAAGTCTGGGACTTTGCTCGATGCCAAGAAGAGCGTTCGTTAACTGGTAATGTGACCAAACTCTATTGCAAAATTGTGTTACTTTTGCTGCATAGTCAGTATGGGGCCATCTCCCTTGCCTTTTTATTTTACATTAGTCATGAGAATTTGCATGGTTTGTTTCTAGTTTGAGCTTTTGTGAAGTTGCATGAATTATGTGCACCTTTTGTTGGTTATAAATGTTCTAAATTTCTGGAGTTCCTTTGGACATGCAAAGAAAAACATATTAATTCACTTTAATTGTCACCGTATAATTCTGTTGGGAGTGTCTTCATGCTGTACAAAGCTTACTGCTTATATACATTTACTTGGTCCATTTTTCAACCATCTTTTTATGTGTAATATCATTTTAATGGAGATTGATAGTTTGTTTAGTGTTTGACTAGTTTGAGTTGAAAAAGGAGAGTTGAATGGCTTAGCATCTTTTAATTTGTTGCAACTGTAGCGCAAGATGACATAGGTTTTGCAGAACATAATTACTTAAAAACTTTTGCGCATCCAAGCCATTTAGTTCCAAGAGCTGTGTATTCATTTTCACGATCTTCAGTATTTCTTGAATAAGTTCATCCTTCAGTCATGAAAAGGAGTTAATTGAAAACAGTAGTCCCTTGAAAGAATCAGTTTAAAGGAGTGCATTCCAATTATGAGCCAGTGTCAATTGAATAACTTGCTAGTAATGGTACACCTCCCCTTGGAAATCAACTAACCTGGTGTGCCCATTTATTGGTGGTCTTATTTCGGAGGCTCCTGCACCAAGGAGGCCATGGCTTTAAGACAATCGTTGGTTGTTAGTTTTGTGATGGCGGTCATGCCTCCTTGGGTGAATCTACAAATTGTTGTTGATGTCTTGTTTTTTCAAACTTTGAGACAATAAAGTCAAATAACTATGGCGCTTTAGAATTTTTCACGTGAACTCAGGATAATAGTTCCCTGTATACTAGCTTTCACACATGTGACCTATTCCTCCCTGTTTTGCACCTGGAAATGACCAGATGTGTAAGTTTCCTTTTTTCTCTTGGTACTGGCAGTTACATTTTATATAGATTATATGGCAGGAAAACTTATCTTTTGAGTGCTTTACTGTGAAATATAAGTGGTCTTTGTGTATATGTGTTATGCCAGCTTTGCTGACAATAAACCAAGACTTCTTTTTATGTGTGGGTTGAACTCAGGCAGGTCACGGTTGGGATGTGAAGAGCGTTGATTGGCATCCTACCAAATCGTTGTTAGTTTCAGGTTTACAAAGTTTGCATAATCTTTTCCCTAAGATTTAATTTTCTGGGGCACCATCATCACTTTTTTGTCGCTTATTAGGCGGTAAGGACAATCTCGTAAAACTATGGGACGCTAAATCAGGAAGGGAGCTTTGTTCATTGTGAGTGCTCTATTTCTTTGAACTTTTGAAGGGTTAGTTTATCATCATACTTTCTGAGACGTCATGCATGTG
Source organism: Psidium friedrichsthalianum (assembly GCA_019149425.1). Taxonomy (NCBI): domain Eukaryota; kingdom Viridiplantae; phylum Streptophyta; class Magnoliopsida; order Myrtales; family Myrtaceae; genus Psidium; species Psidium friedrichsthalianum. The sequence goes on from JAGVVM010009505.1 coordinate 5,589, forward strand.
TGTTGAAGTCATGGCCACAAGAATACCGTGCTTTGTGTCAAGTGGAACCAAAATGGGAACTGGGTGTTAACTGCTGCTAAGGATCAAATCATCAAGGTACTTGCTTTCTCAATTTGGCTGCCATTAAATGGCAGGCTTGGCCTTGATACTTGATCGTCATCAAGCGTTGTCCTTCCATTGTTTTTTTATATATTTTTCACTTTGCCCTCCTTCAATTGTAGACTAAGCATATTATTTTGTGACTGCAGCTCTATGACATCAGGGCTATGAAGGAGCTTGAATCCTTCCGTGGTCATCGGAAGGATGTCACTGGTGAGTGATGACCAAATGTTTTGTTGCTTGCTATAGTTACAATTATTAGTTAGAGCTAGTTGGGTAAGATCCACTCTAGCTTCTCAGCGTGTTGGACTAAAGTTGATGTCTCATTCTACCACATTGATATGTTTGATATCCATATTGAAACATTTACTTTTCAAATTTTTATAGCATTGGCTTGGCATCCATTCCATGAGGAGTACTTTGTCAGTGGGAGTTTCGATGGATCCATCTTCCATTGGCTTGTCGGGTAAACGTCTAGTACATATTTAAAGACCATTTGGCCCACCTTGTCAAATGTCCTTTCACAGCTTGCCACTTTGCTTTGCGGACTAATTGTGTAAGCTAGTCTTGGTATACCGATATTACTATTATATTAACATAACTTCGTAGACAAAGTTGAAGTGGAAAAGGTTGGTTGAACAGTGCTTTCGATAACATTGTTTACAAGACTTAACATAGTGATGGACTTGCCCTTTCCTAGAGGTCCTTAGGTTCAGTCTGTGAGGTTAAGTAGGGAGGGCTTAAACTAAACATCCTTTTAGGGGGTGAAAAAATGGAATGTCGCGTTCATGCCATCTGGGGAATTATTTCCTCTGTAGAATGTATGCCTAGTAGATGTATGAGGGTTTCTTCCACTCAGGCATGAAGCTTCTGGACTTCAAATAGATGTTCTACATGTATATAAAACATGAGGTCTTTGAACAATTTAAGACCACATCTGTAAAAGTACAATTACCTTGAATGAGAAAGAACATGACACTTGCAGATGGACTAAAGTTGCTTTCTAGAAGCAAGGTAAAAACAGAACTTGCCATGCCCTCTAAAGTAAACTCACCTTGAACAGGAAGAGGAAAAGACACAGTTTTGTTGGACAGACTGAAGTTGATAGTTGGAGCAAGTTAAAAATGAGAAATTTAGTGGGACTTGACCTTGGGTCACTCTTAAATTGCGTGTTATTCACTTTTGATGCCACTCTTCTGTGGACTGCGTGGATATACTTGTTAATTAGTCAGTCCCGTTCCTTGGCTTATTGCAACAGTTATTATTGATTTTGTTTTCTTTTGTACTCTCCGTTTTTGGCCGTCTTTAGTGTCTTCTAACTATCAGAAACAATTTATCAGGCATGAAACTCCTCAGATTGAGATACCCAATGCGCATGATAACAGTGTATGGGACCTTGCTTGGCATCCTATTGGCTATTTGCTCTGCAGGTAAATCTGAGTTATTTTTATGGGTGCTCTATGGGTGGTTTATACTTCTGGCCTTTTGCTTTTCCCTGTGCTTTTAGCACCTGTACTTTGTGTGATATTGAAAACCACAAATCTTTTAGAACACATAGACCTGGACACTCAAACTCCTTTAATTTGTCTTTTTAGAAAAACAAAAAGCAGTAATTTTTTTAAGGGACTGGAAAGCTAAAACTACTAATTCTAAGTTGTGGTAAACAAACCCTAACTTCCTTTCATTTACTAGAAAAGGTGTAAGTGGGTGATCTGCTATCTCGTGCTGTATTGTCTGCAAATCACCTGTATTTTGTATAATTTCTTCAGTAGTATCTAATTGTAACTGACTGATGCTCTCAACTACTAAATGTGTTTTGTTCTTACTGCAGTGGTAGCAATGATCATACAACCAAGTTTTGGTGCAGAAATAGGCCAGCTGATACTCCACGTGATAAATTTAACATGGGGCCCAACCAAGGTTAGGTTCTGCTCTATTTTGTGGACCCACTGCACTAAACTTAGTTGAACACTTCTTGGTTTACAGTAGACTTGCTGCTTTTCTCATATAGAGACGAGAAAATGCAAATTCTTTTAGGCATGAGTTAGCATGTGTGCTTCATCACATACTGAAGGTTTTTATGCAGCCGATGTTAGACGTTCTCTCGAAACTAAGCATTGGTCAATTTATAGCAGGTTATGGTGAACAAAACCCTGCGCTTGCTGGCCGTATGACTGGCAATTTCCCTGTACCTGAAACCCCAACAACTCCAGGACCATTGGTGCGGGTTTGTCTCGAAATGATGGGACCATTCCAGGTGTTGGAGTTGCCATGCCGCTGTCAATTCCATCTTTAGATTTTTCTTCTCAGGGAGAGCAGAAGCAGCCTCTTCCAGGTTCAATGCCTGTAGGAGCTCCTCCTCTACCACCTGGTCCACATCCCTCTCTTCTTGCTGCTCATCAGCAGCAGCCTTATCCACAAAATCCTCAGCAAATCCAGCAACAGCAGCAACATCAGCCATTCCCACAGCAAATGGCTGCCTTGCCTATGCCACCTCCAAATATGGCACAGTTACAACCTCCATCGCATTTGCCTTTGCTCCCTCATCCTCATTTACCTCGACCTCCACCCAGATGCCTCCGCTTAATATGCCTTCACAGGTACCTTCTTCAATGCCTGCGCCTTTTTCAAGTCTTCAGGAACTACCTAATAGTTACTGCAAATGCATATATTGGAAAAAGGATGTTTACTTGATCTAATTGCGCCAGAGTTATATTGTCTGTTAAATTGTTTTCTCCCAGAAGCATTAAACACCGAGTGTTGCTTTTTTTTTTTTTTTAATTGAAGGGCATGCAAGGTACAATGAATCAGATGGTTCCTCCCATGCCACAAGGCCATTTTATGGGCATGAACCCAATGCACTCGGGATCGTTACCCTCAAGTGGTGGACCTCCAGTTGGTGGTTTCCCTGGTAATTTGCCAAATATGCAAGGACAAACGGGTGGAGGTGGGGCCCAAATGTATCCGACAGGTGGTCCATATAACCGTCCACAAGGTGGACAAATGCCTATGATGTCAGGTTTCAATCCTTTCCAGGTATGACAGTCCGAACTGCCATGAGAAAAAAGGTCTAGTTTTTCACCATTAATTGTTTGAACTTTCTTCTGTGGTTTCTGAATTATAACTGGGAAGCCTTCAGAATTTTCTGTTATTGGCTGAATCCAATGTTCATTGTAAGGGAGGCGTTTTAGTTGGTAACTTGAGGATGCAATGGCCATGAACTTAGGTACTTCCATGTAGTGGTGAAAGGACTAGAGGGCATCCTGATAGAAGCTAGCTTAGAAGCAGTTCAAGGTCCTTGTTTATATTGTCAATCGTGATGACGGATGCTGGAAAATTGCTGCAAAAAAAATCTAGTGAATGCCTATTACTGAATGTTAATTAAAGTACTTTAAGAGTTTTGAGTAGTAAGATTTCATAAAAGACAGAAGGCTAATGATGCAAAATGCTTCGTTTTGTCATTGCTGCTGCTGTGAGAACTTTTTAAACTTTTCTCTTTCTAAGCACTACCTTTTATAAGCTTGTGTTTGCACTCCTATCCTGTCAACATTTAGCTGGGTGACTAGATAATCATCTAATTCCGTTATCAGTAGTATTATTTTCCACTGTGACTGGATGCATTTGGTCGTTTTTCTAAATGGGGATCACCATGCTAAGAAGCACAGTATTCTAAATTGGCAGAATTTGACCCGTATCTTCTTTGCAGACTGGAAATCAATCTGGTATGCCTCCTCCACCCCCACCCGGTCCTCCACCGCATGGTCAAGCACCTCAATGACTTCCTTGTGTCAAAGTTCGTCTTATTCCGAAGGGGCTTCATTATAATTTTTCGTCTCCTACTGTTGTAGTTCTGGGTCTCTTTTTTATTTTTCTTTCTTCCTTTCTGTAAAACATGTATCGAGCTCTTTTATGTGGCAATGCATCCATAAAAACAGTATTTGTATCTTCTTGGTTCTTAGTTTCATGATCTGTGGCAAGGGGCTATGGTTCTGAAGATGTTTTATTGCAGTGCAATTAATAGTCGAAGGAAAAGAATTTCTTGACTCTTCATGGCTGTTGACGATAATTTTGTTTCTAGACGAGGGATGTAAACGGAAGGGGAGGACCACTAATTTGGTGTGTATAATGCATTTTAATGCCGTATTCTAGTTTTGTTTGCGTGGTATCCCTTTAAGCAATTTAATTTGTATGCGAAAAAGGGTCATACTAGTCGGCTAAGTAGCAAAATCATATGACATGACACGACACGACACGGTATATTGACATGACATGATATGCAGAGAATCATTTCTAAAAAAATAAAGAATTTCGACACGTTGGTACACGTTGTATATCAAATTTATATTTTTATATGTACACGATAAATTTATTATGTACAAATAAAAATATTAGTCATGATCATATTCTTTTTTTTGGACTGATTGGGATATTAACTTTGGGATGGATGGATATCTATTTTTAATAAATCTACATTTTGATATCTAATTTATTGAAAATGTTTAAAATTGATTTCATGTTTGTCGAAATGACGTGTCGATATGCTGAACTTCACGTGTTGTTGGCATATTTGAAGCGTTAATCATATGTCGATCGCATGTCGAAAAGCGTTGGATACGATATAAAGGCTCTTGGAGAGTGTCGATGCTTCTAGCCAGTCGATTATGGTGTTAATAAAGAAGTTCAAATTAAGATCTGCTTGTAATAAATTTTACTCTGTACTTCTTTTTTTCTAACAATGAAGGCGCATGCAATTGAACTTTTCTAATAAAACTTGGGTCTTTAACATAGAAATGTCGAGTTTAAATTTAGAGTTGATAAGAGATTTGTGAATAAAATGATAGCCTTGTTCATAGCTTTTTGAATTACTGCCAAGTCCATTATTGAGTAAGATGATGTTCAAAAAGCCTTTTGCTTTCCTATGGACTGTCTCAGAAGCAGGTTATTATTCATCGCATGGCATGTATCGTTTTTTATGGAGACTCTTGGCTCCCCACCACGTTGAACCTCTCCTTGTGATCTGGGAAGCCATTGAAGCTGCCTAAACTGAATAAGCCGACGGCTATATTTTCGGATTTATTTGAACACCTCGTTAAAAAATTCTAAGTTCATTGAAAGAGACAGACAGTTCAAATTTTGTCCCGAAATAAAGGAGCCATCTTGATTATCAAATTCATGATAAAGTCACCTGGACAAATGTTTTGTATTCGGGATGATCTATAATAATCGCAAATCCTAGGGGCAAAATGCAAAATCTCCTGAATTTCCTGCACATCCTTGCCCTTCATGGCCGGTGGCACCATAAAAGTCGTGAGAGCATGCGATTGAAGTTTTGGCGAGAAATTGATCGGACTCAAAAGCAGGGCCAAATTGAAACAGATTCCAAAATGTTGGGGTGGATATTGAAGAAGTTGAAATATCGGGGGGTCAATCGGCACAGCCCATAAAAGAAAAAAAAGGGCTGAAGTTGTCCCATCCTAGCCACCGGACTCAAAGCAGTTGTCTTGTCGCCGGATAAAAGCTGATCTTGCTTTTGAAAGAGCTCGCTCTGTTTCGTTCTCTTCGACCTTCCAATTGTTGCTTGCTTCGCGCGTTTCGATCTCAAGAGTCGGGGTGAGTCTCCTCCCTTTTCATTTCAATCACAGCCCAAATCGGATGGCTGTAGCCATTTTCACAATCTTTTTGGTTATATAAACAGGAAATTCCGGAACTGTACTTTTTTCTTATCGCTATCAATGTAGGTGGCAGCTCAGTGCTTTTGCATGCGATGTCTTGACTTTGTGGTATCTGTTGATGAAACTGGTTGGCCCATCGCGTTCTTTATTCTGATCTCGTTTGATGTAGTACCATCTCTTTGTCTGCTCTTGATAGAACTACGTTGTACTCTTGTCTGGAGAATCAAGAAGAGAAATGTGCTGTCATAGAACCAAAGCGGACATGATATCGTTAAGCCCTCGCTTTGACAGCATCTTGCAAAACTTATCGAAGAAAAAGGAAACATTTTGCAAATTCCATTAAATCCTGCCATTTGCACTTGAATATTCCTAAAGTGATATGGAGTGTCAGATATAAAATGGTTGGTGGTGAAAAAATTCAGCACGTTGCCTCAACCCCGTCGAGGATATTTTCCATTATGTGATGTTGCGTTTGTTTTTCCGACAAGAGGCGTATGCAAAGAACAGTAATTGATGACCTTCTCGGACGAAAAGCCTTCTTCCCAAAATGGCAATGGATGGAACCGTGTAATAGTATCTGCTGGTAATAGAAATTCGGGACTAATGTGGTTTTGTTACCGCCCCTCGCTTAAGTAGCTGCTACTTGTTTAACTGGAAGGTGGGACATCACAATGTGAAGCAAATGCGGGAAGGTTGGATTTTGGAACCGCTCGCCTTGATTATCATACATTTTTCTCGTTGATGCAGCCTAAAATTTCAGCATCTGATTCATAAAATCTCCTGATGCAGGGAATGGGTTTGTGGACATTGCTTGAAGGCCTTTTGCTCTTGCAAATGCGCTGGCAATATTGAATGAGGACCGTTTCCTCACTCCACGGGGGTGGAGGTTCCAAGAATTTCCAGGAGGCAAGGTCAAGTCACTGAAAGGGCAGGTTATTGGTCTTATCAATGCAACCCAATACCTAAGGGTTCCACTTATCATCTTAAACGTTATCAGCGTAGTGGTAAAGCTGGTCTCGGGCTGAATTTCCCCACCAAAGGTAGACCTTTGCATGGATGTCCAGAGGTCGCATCCTCAATGCCATGTCCGTCATTTTGGAAATATGGATCATAGAATCAATCTTGCAGTACATAGGTTGTGTTGAGATAAACTAAGTTTTGTTAGTAAATAATGTAGGTCGTGACTCGTGAGCGGAGCAGGTGACTTAAATTTGAAATGTGTCGGTTATCAACTCCGAAACTAATTATCCTCCAGTTTGTTGCTGTTGATGACATGCTCAATAACTACTCAACATCTGTTGATGACATTCTTTAATCATATATTGAAGATGATGCTCAATTTATTGCTTCAAGATAGAGCCTTCTCCCTTCCTGTCCAGAGTGGAGAAATACTAGTATTCAGAACAAGTAATATGTCTGGCTTGTGGGGCTTGAAAGAGCATGGATTACTTTGAAAATTTGTTAGGTACCTTTAGAGTCCATCCTCTCACTAAAATGTCGTAAGGACTGCCATTTATACAAACAACATTTATGTGGGAGGATTTTGTTTAATTTGGTGATGAATTTCTTTGGATTCCTTCGAGTCTTCCTCTATGCGATTCTAAAAGTTAATGTAGAATCAGTTTCAGTTTGTGTAGTGAAGAGCCTCAGATTACTTCAAACTACCAATGTCCCAGAAACATCTTAATTGGGACAGAGAGTAAAATGACAGTTTATGTACAGTTATTCGAGGTTTTCCTATATTCTTCAAGAAAAAGTCTTGGGTGCATCAGGAGATTCAAATGCCCAATTGAGAGAGAGAGAGAGAGAGAGAGAGAGAGAGAGAGAGAGAGAGAGAGAGAGCCCTAAAAGAATCCTCTCTAACCAGAGTTCTCTGCCTCCATTAAGTTTGTTTGATCTTTAGTTTTCTCCGTAAGTGTTTGCCACAAGAACCCTGCTACAGCTGTATCTAGTTCTCAACTAAAACACTTCAGGGACATCATATCTTGATCTTGTCCTCTCAGGTGATAAGATCTCTTCCCTGTCCATCCTCTTTTCGCTGTTGGCATGGTGTTCTTTAGATCTCCCTCTCAACAAATGGGGTCGCAGCTTGTTGACATCTGATAGCTGAACTGGTTTGAGAAAGAACTCTTCAGCCCCATCTTCCAAGCATCTGATCAGGCATTGCCATCAAGTCATGTCAAATTCCATGGTCATGGAACATAATTGAACTTTTAAGTACTAAAGGAAAAGCAAATATTTTCCCCTTACTGGCTGATTCTTGAGGGAACATTCTCAGACGACATGATCACAACTGGTACGTCTTTGTAACTTTTCGATTCCTGCTCGTCAAATAGATTTTTGTAAGGGTCATAACTATCAGGAAGGTAATTTAAATAATTAGCTACAAGTTCAACACCGAAGAAAATCATTGCATGTTCTCAACATCTTATGTCCTTGGAAAAACTATTGCCGCTAACTTTAGAAAGTTCTGAATTTCGAGATACAGGCAAGTACACATTAATTGCGGGGAGTTAGGGTAATACTGCATTAAGTATTGCCAAAACTAGGTGAGAAATTTATCCTGGATCTAGCAGAAATTGAGCACAGCCACTATACTTTTGCGTGGCCAATCAACAATTGAACATTTAAATCATAAGGAACGTAAACCAGACCTGGAAAAAAAAACCATATTACCTTGATCTTTCTCAAGAGATCATAGCCCGTCATTTCTGGCATGAAATAGTCTGTGATGATCAAACTCACTTCTATCTCCTGCATGAACAGGAATAAAACGATTTGAATTCTAATACAGCCAGGACAAAAAGTACAACCAAATAAAAGACAACAATTTTTCTGAAGCATACCTGATTAAGATAGTTTGGAGAGACAGATGTAGTGTTTGCATTTCTGGGCCGCTCCTCATTCAGACCCAGAAACTCCAGAGCCTTACTTCCAGAATCAACTGCAGTCACTGTCACCCGCCAAGAACATGAGCAAACGCGTAAGAGCCAATCAAATTGAGAAAGATTGAACAATATCAGATCCAAAGCTCATTCATTCAATCAAATGGACCCATCGAAGACGGCTACCTTGATAAGAGGAGGTTTTGAGGAGCCTCTCAATCAGCTTTCTGTCAATAAGACTGTCATCAACAGCCAAGACGTGAAACTGCGACTCCGCGGTGACACCCATTTCGACTGGCGTTCGATCAAAGAGCAATAGAGAGGGATGACGAGGGGGAGGAGAAAAGGATGAAGGAAGAGAAGAGGATGGTGGGTCAATTTTCAAATGGGAACCCATTTCGGAGTGGGGGAGAGGTGTAAGAATCCGCTGGTGGGGGAGGAGAAATCTTTGACAGTTTGGAAAGCAAGATCCGGGCAGATTTCATCCAGAATCTGTGGATCTTCTTTGGGGGGTGTTGATTTTTGAATTCGAGAACAAGCAAAGAAGGTGCTCTGTTCCACTATTCTATTTACGACTTTTGCGTGCCGAGGCAATCATCATATTCTACCGACCTTCTCGATTATATTTTAGCATGAGGACAACTCTTCAGGGAGCGTCCAATGACCTTTGGATAAGAGCTAAAGCTACAGTTCAAAGGGGCTCCTCTCGCATTCACTATTGTCCACCAAAGACTGTTGATGCAGGAAACAGAGCCGATCGCTGTACAGAGTCTGTCCTCGTGCGTCGAATTCACGATAAAATCTTTCCTCCTTTAACCATTCACGGTGCACATTGCCCGCGCGATCCATGACCAGATCCGATCAGATGTGCGAGCTTTTTTCTACAAGTCAAGTCGTGCTGGACTTGCTAATATTGTATTCAGATGAGGCGTTCTGGATCGAGTAAAAATCTCCCTTGGTCCCTCCACTCGGAGATATACAGATCAAAGAGAAGATCTCTGCAAATTGACCGCGTGAGGTAGACACCCGGGAGACTTGTGACAGAAAACTTTGAAAATTCCGGAGCTTTGAAGGCAAGAATCATCCATGATCTTTACCTGTAATGCTCCACCACGTTTCTCTTGCGGATCCTCTTTTTCTGACCAAAACTAAAGGACTAAGAAGCATAACATACCCCTTTCCCACATTCGACTTGGGATATTTGCATTTTTGATTGACTTATCGCAATCGCCCTCACTAAATGTCTATATTATTCCCCTCCACCAGTCTAAACCTGTACTAATGATATACATCACGCCCCTTTAGTATGTGTAAAGTGTCTTTCTTTTTCTTTCACATTCACAATAATTAGCCATCCTCTTTAAATTTTATTCCCTCCCCCTCTTTATTCCCCCCTCCTCTCCTCCACAAAAAATAACAGAGAGAAAGGAAAGGAGAAGAAGAAGCAAGCAGAAGAAAAGGAACGAGAAAAAAGAAGGGAAAAAAAGAAAAGGAAAAAGGAAACGTAAATAAAAGAGTAACACAACATGCAATGACCCACAAAGAAAAAAAACAAAAAAAGGGAAGAAGGAGGAAAATCCGTGAAGGAAGAAGATGAGAAAAAGCGAAGGAAAAAAAAACAGAGCAGAAGGTGGGGGGGAAGAGAAATAGAAGTAGTATAAACTTGTGGATGGGTGAGTGGCATTACTAGGATTGTGTAATAAAGGTTAAATTAAGAGGTGTGGTCGGAGGGGGGGGCGTAGTCGTAGAGTGCATTAGACGGAAAGGGGGGGGAGAGGAGGAAGAAAGAGAAGAGGGAAAGAAGCGGGAAAAGGAGGGGAAAGAGAAGAAAACTAGTGGAGGTTGGGATAGGTGAAAGGAAGAAGAGAAGAAAGGGAGAAACAGAGACGGAGAAGGGGAAGGAAGCAAAAGAAAAAGGGCAGAAACCTTCGTAGGTTCTAAGTATGGGAGAGAAAGGGAAAAACAGTGAACGAGGGAAAGGAATGGAGGAAAACTAGTAAAGTCCAGTACCTAGGAGAGAAGGGGGACGAAGAAAGGATAGAGGTGAAGGAAAAAAAGTAAAGGGGTTAGAGGGAGGGAAAAGGGAACAAGGGAGGAGGAAGGACGAAAAGAAGAAGAGAGGAGAAAAGAGAAGATGAAAAGGTGGAAGGAAAGGAGAGAAGAAAAGGGGGGGAAAAGGGAATGAGAGGGAAGCAGTAGAAGGCAGCACTCGAGGGGCGTAAGAGAAAGAGGGGGGAAAAGTAATTCAGCAGCGGAAGCGACGTGTCGTGAGTCGTGAGAGAGGTTGAATGGTTAAGTTAATGAGGAATGGATGAGCGGAGAAAAAGTAGAGAAACACACAGGGGGAAGGAGGAAGGAAGAGGAGAGGGTAGTGAGAGAGAAGGAAGTGTTAGGGGTGGGGGGGTTGGTGTAGAAACAGAGGAAACAGCGCGAGTGGGTGTGGGGGGGTAAGGGAGCCGGAGTAAGAGAAAAGCGGGAAGGGGGGGGGGTGAAAACAGAGAAAAGGAAGATGGAAAAGCACGGTATTCGAAAAAGGGGGAGGGGGAAAAAGGGTGAGGATATACATGAAGGATAAGCTAAGAGAAGATGAGACCGTATGCGGGGGGCGATGGTTCACGGACCGAGCCGGTAAGGTAAAAAAAAAAAAGAAAAAAAAAAATAGCAAAAAAGAGAGGAAAAGCAGAAAGAAAAAAAAAAAGAAAAGAAAAAGAAAAAAAGAAAGAGGTAGAGTGAGAGAGAGAAACAACAAAAAGAGAATAAATGAGAGAAGAAAAGGGGGGAAAAGGGAAAGTAAGAAGGATAAGGGAGGAAACAGGAGGGGGGTGAGAAAAAAAAAAAAAAAAAAAAAAACACTAACAAAAAAAAAAAAAAGGGCCCCAAAAAAAATACAAAACTAAAAAAACAAAAGATACGAGAAAAAAAACCACAAAACACCAAAAAAAAAAAAAAAAAGTAAAAAAACAAGAAGGCATACACAACAAAAACAATAGGGGATTGGTTGATGTGAAGAAAGCAAAAAAAGAGGAAGAAAAGAAAGGAAGAAGAAAAACAGTTAGGTTGATAAAAGAAGGAAAGCAAATTTGATATGAAAAACGGGTATTATGGAGAAATGGAAAAAAAAAAAAAAAAAATACTTTTTTTTTTTTGGTAACGGGTGATAGGTCTGTAGGTGGTTTTTGTACCATAGCAAGGGACAGCGCCGGCGCTATTATTAATCTACCGCCCAGAAAGGCTATAATTTGACAGGGGTATGTCTTATAGATATAAAATTTTAATAAAAGTTGTCTTATCTTTGTATTTTCTTTGAGAGTTTATATATTTTATTATTATTTTTATCATTTTAGTGAAGGGTGAGGATGGGAGACAAAAAGAACATGGTACCCACTGTATTCAGACATTG
>JAGVVM010009506.1:0-20577 GCA_019149425.1 Psidium friedrichsthalianum
GACATTTCTGCACCAACAAGCATCTCCGAGATGAGGCATGTAGCCTGGGGCTGCATCTGGCCCTCACCATGAAGTCAGAAACTCAAGTATAACGGAGACCCATTCTAATCCTCTTGCAATACCCAGGTGAAATGGAAACTAAAGAATGGCTAAGCTCATCCTCTATCACAGGTTCTCTGGAGGACAGATTGAGAGATTCGAAGAGATCGACTTCTGAATACTTGCCAAATGACACACACCAGAATCACTTCGCGGATAGCACTTAGCCACCCTATCGTCATGCTTGCAAGTAACGGAAGGCTTAGACACGAGCATTGGGGTCGACATCAATTAGAGAACCAGCTTATGCATGGTATTGAGGAGGATTTAATGACCCCCCGGTATCTGACATCAAGAATTACTTGCTGAAGGGAGATATCCTCTAACGGGAGCTAAATGGGAAATAGAAGTACATAGCCACGACGCTACCCAAATTCTTTCATCAGCGATCAGACACTGTACAAGAAGTCATTCGATTCAACCCTATTGAGGTGCGTAGACGCTAAGAAGCAAACCTGCTTATGAAGGAGATCCATGAAGGGAAATGCGGACCACACATGAACGGTCCACCTCCTCGCTAAGAAGATCATGAGGTTCGGTTACTATTGGATGACCATGGAGCCAGATTGTAATCAGCACGTGAGATCCTGCCATCAGCGTCAGGTATATGGAGACAAAATCAACGCTCCCCCAAACGAACTTCATCAGATGTCTAAAGCCAGGCCGTTTTCTATGTGGGGAATCGATATGATCGGGCCAATAACCCTAACGCTTCAAACGGGCACCGTTTCATCTTGGTGGCGATAGATTATTTCACTAAATGGATCGAGGCCAATTCGTACGCAACGTCACAGCTAAGAGTGTTGCGAAGTTCATTAAAAGGGATATCATCGCGAGTACGGGACGCCCCAGGCCATTATTACAAACAATGGGTCCAATCTGAATAACAAGGTGGTGGACGATCTGTTGGACCGGTTTAAGATCAGACACCTTAATTCTTCCCCTTACTGCCCGCAAATGAATGGAATTGTGGAAGCGGCGAATAAGAATATTAAAAGATTCTGGCCAAGACTGTAGAGAACTTTCGAGATTGGCATGAGAGGTTGCCGTATGCGCTAATGGCATACCGAACTTCGATTCGAAACTTCACCGGGGCAACACCTTACTCTCTAGTATATGGCATGGAGGCCGTCTCTCCGTGGAAGTTAAAATCCCTTCCTTACGAATATTAGCCCAAGCCGAACTTTCGGAGGCCGAGTGGATCCGGCAGAGACATGAGTAGCTGAACTTGATTGATGAAAAGCGACTAAAGGCTATATGTCATGGACAAGCATATCAAAAGCAGGTAGCTAAGTCATTCGATCGCAAAGTGAAGCCCAGGAGTTTTACGGTCGAGATTTAGTGTGAAAAAGGTGCTCCCTAACGTTCTCCATCCCGGGGGCAAGTTCGCACCGAATTATAAGGGTCCGTACATAAGGTAGAAGGTTTTACCTGGCGGCGCTTTGATTCTCTTGAATATGAACGGGGGAGAATTGACGAATCCTGTAAATGCAGATGCTGTCAAGAAATACTACTCTTAAATAAGACAATGATTTGATCAGTTCTCGTACCATACTGGTGTTTGAGCCACATTGAGACCCACTACATGCTTTCATGCATACATGCATACACGTGCACTACTCTTTCTATGTTGCAGGTCCAAGAGAATCCCCAGATGGAGGAAGCAACTCAAACGACCTTACCTAAACCAAAGGATCATGAAGAGGAGGAATTCACAGGATAGGTTACCTGTCGGTGCACCCAGTTCGCATTAAGGTAAAAGTTGTATCATTCCAGTTTTAATGCGAGAATGAACTCTAACTCCCTGAAACGTTTTTATTTTCTCAGGGACCTCCTCCACCGCAGGTAGGTAAGTATCCCTTGCCCTAAAACTTCCTGGTCTACATGGCATGATGATCGTTAAATCACATTATCGACGAAATTCGCGAGGTAACTTCATCTGCATTCTCATTAAAAATCTTCGAGGAAAATCTGACGCTTACATGCATCATGAATCCTAATGAAGGCTAATTTTGATGAAATAGAAATGAATTTCCAAATGAGAACGATTAGGCCTGTCATACTGGAGCAGACCGAAATCTAAGAAGCCAGCCGCACCCAAACACGTCCCTACACACTTGAGTGAATGATGAAGGAAGGGTGAAATAAAAACCTTTGTCCGTGAACGTAAGGATTATTGCAGTGATTACATAGATTGAAATGATGAAAGGCACGTTCATTTCTTTGTCCTAAACACATGATAATCCTTGCAAGCCCATTTAAGCCTGTAAATGGAGAATTTAAAAACAACCCTGTCAGGAACCACCCCACGTTGGGGCAATCTAGAGATTCATTGGTTAATCCCTTGGAGAGAAAAATCAAGGTGAGGCTTTATTGTGCTAACCTACATCAACCTTTTTGTGGTAATTGCAAGTGGCCTCTCATGAAGGTTTGAAACATCAAAGTGAAGGAGAGTTGTTCATTCCTCTATCTTACACATGTTATCCTTTGATAAACCAATTTGAGCCTTTAAATCTTGATTTCTAAACCTAGTTGGTGATCACCTCACTATACTGGGGCAATGCACATGAGTTGTCAACAAGAAGTAAGGTCATGAGTGAAACAATTTCTCACACTCAGTTCGAAAAGATCATTGGGCTGACCAAAGCAAAGCGCCTAGCAAAAGCAAGACTAAGGCCCATTGCTGAACTAAAAAAAAATCGTAAAAAATGCGATGGAAATGTCAAAAGGCAATAGGGCTGACAGAAACAAAGTGCTTGGTAAAAACAAGGCCAAAGCCCATCATAGGAACAAACCATGTTACTCGGAGTACAAATAGAGTGTTAGAAAGAAAATCCATTGCCATTCGTGTAACAAAGGCAAAAGAAGCCTCGAGCTTAATTGAGGATAAGCATCCGGAAAGCTTTTGGGGCTCAAAGACATGGATTTACCCCAGGCAGCTATGACAGTTGATGATGATGCAAAGGTGATCACCAACCTACTGCACCCCTCGTTCTGAAAATGGCCTTTTCAAGCTTACCCTGAACCAATATTACAACTACCCGAGAGCCTCTCCCGATTGAGATGTTTCAAATCAACACGGGATTTCACACAGAAAAACTACTGCCGAAGGAGTAAGCACAATCTAGTCTCATCTGATTTTCAAAGTTCTTGACTTGTAGACCTGAAAAAGCTACTTTTTAAAATTTGGTTCTTTTCTAAAATTCAAAGTGCCTACCCATTGCATAAACCTTGACCAAGCCTGCATTACAGTCCCTTAAAAGACCTTTCTGATCAGTCAGACTGCATACCTGCAAATAATCCTGAAATCCTCGGCATAGGCTTCGAGTGATGTTTTGAGTGTCTTTTAGAAATCCTCCTAGGCAAGGAGGCAAAATCTCTCGAAAATCGATATTGTGAGAAGTCCTCTCCAATAGGTATGCTCCAGTTATGCGACTGATCAAGCTCATCTTGTGATTTCAGATCTAGTGATTCAAAATCATCCTCACGAGGGATTCTAGTCATGCACGCATGCTGCAAGATATCTTGGCTTGCAGGAGCATGACTTATTCCGAAAATTTGAAATATTCAAAAAATCAGAAATCTTTTGACTTTTTCCAATTTAGCATAATAATTCGGGTTTGAGCTTCTGCGGATCCTCTAGCTCTGCCCAGATCCTAAAATGGCACCCTCTTCGTAAAGATTGATTAGGTTCAAGATCTTACAAGATCCGGATCTCCTCAGACTTCGAGACGGCACCCAAGAGATAAGGTGACCTCTATTGATGTCCACTAAGCCCTTTTTACAGGCATCAAAGTCCTTCCTACAGGCACCAAAGTCCTTCCTACAGGCACCAAAGCGCTTCTTGCAGGCACATAAGTCCTTTCTATATGAACATAAGCCCTTCCTACAGGCACCAAAGTCCTTTTTACAGGCATCAAAGTCCTTTTTACAGGCACATAAGTCCTTTTTACAGGCACATAAGTCCTTTTTTACAGGTACACAAGTCCTTCTTACAGGCATTTCCACGGGGTGACCTACCATACGGGTCGAATCTTAATCAAACTTCGATCAGTAGAATCCTTTCACTAGGAATCTACCATGGGGTGACCTACCATATGGGTCGAATCTGAATCAAATTTTAATCAGTAGAATCCTTTCACTAGGAATCTACCATGGGGTGACCTACCATATGGGTCGAATCTGAATCAAATTTTAATCAGTAGAATCCTTTCACTAGGAATTTGCCATGAGGGAACCTACCATACGGATCCAATTTCAATCAAGTTTCAATCAGTAGAATCCTTTCACTGGGAATCTACCATGGGGCGACCTACCATACGGGTCCAAGTTCAATCACCCTGAGGTTTTCTTACAACGAATCCTCAGGTTTCCGTTCCGTTCTCAAAAAAGCAGTCAATGGCAACGCGAGGCAAACAGGTAAGTCCCAGGTAAATCCCTTGACTCTCACTTTCTCTCTCTCCCATATCAAAGTGAGCAGGATGAAATTTGGACCTAAGCTTTCAAGGAGGAAACTAGAGTTGGATGTCACAAATTTTCATTTTTTCCAATAGAGTCGGTTAGATCTTAAGTGTCATCTTGTTTTTAAGAGTGATCTCTCACGAGACCCTGCTCAAAGAGGGGCAGCTGTTGACACTTGATTTTTGACTAATTTTATTTCCAAAAAGTTTTTAGAAAATCCATAAAAATTCATAAAATTGAAAAATAAACTTTGGAAACCTTGGCCTAGCCTAGGGAATCAATTTTGAGCAAAAAATAATTTTCCATATTTTTAGTATTTTTCTACATTTTATTTTCAAAAATTCATAAAAAAGTCAATAAAAATGAAAAAATTACAAAATCAACTTTAGAGACTTTGGCCTAGCCTAAGGAACCAATTTTGAACAAAAAATAATTTTCCTTATTTTTCGTATTTTTAATATATTTCGAAAATTAGAAAAATACTGAAAAATTAATAAAAAAATAGCATTGGAGGCCATTTTGGAGAGCTCGGGAGGTCGACTGTGATTGTGGAGCTTGAGGAATTGAGAGTGAGTTGAGGTGCGAATATAGCTCGGGAAGGTCACTGGAGCCTAAGGGAAGCGACTTGTGCCATTTCTAGAACTTACCGACTCCAAAAAGGTGAGTTACGAGTTCTAGCTTCAACTCGGCGCTCTAATGGTGAATCTTTCATTTGGCCATAATTCTTCCTTCTTTTGTATGCATTTCGCTCCTCATCTGTCCCTGACCATATTCACGTCTTCATTTTGCATCGACACTGCACGTAAACCCTGAGTTGAAACCTCAACCCTAGTTCATTCTGCCATGACTCGGTTAGGATAATCTGGCAATATAGAGCCCGATCGAAGCCCCAGGTAAGTCTTCTGAACTCTCTGTGGTGCTTGCCTGCAATTTAATCGCATAGTTATGCTCTGGATTGAACGATCGAATCGCCATGATTACTCCCTGTGAATGCTTCGATTGCCATGATTGAACCGATAGATCTGGTTAGGTTTTAGATATGTTGATCTGGAATCAAGCATGAATCGATTGGTGGCGGAATCGGCTTAATCGGAGTTGTTTCTGCCGTTGGATCATCGCCGTCGAGCCTCAGCCGTCTGTCTGATTTTGGCCCGACGAAGAAGACGAGTCCAGTCAGCCGGTTGACTTGATCAACGGCTGATGTAGCGCTGACGTGGAAATCCATGTCATTGGCCACGTCATCATGTTAACCTAGTCAAACGATGACGTGGACGACACGTCAACTCGTCTGTCAAAACAAAAGTAGGCCGATAAATTTGATCCGACGGTCAAGGGCTAACCACGTGTCAATATCTCAAAAGTTTGGAGAATAAAAATATCGGTTTGATTATTTCTGAAAAAATAAAAGGAACAGACGGTCAGGATTTAGTCTGTAGTTTAGCACCGGCCGTAGATTTGGTATGTTGATCTGACGGTCAAGATAAGATCTCCAGGTCAGATCTCAGCCGTGAATATAATGGGGAAGATGGACGGCCAGATTAAGGAACACGTGGTAGATTTTCGACCATAGGATTAAAATAGGCGGGAAATAAATGAACGTAGAATAAAAATCTAAAAAAATTCAAAAATTCAAAAAATTCCCCTCAAAACTACGTCGTTTCAGGCGTTGGGTAGTTTGTTCAGGTTTTTGGGCCGGGTTTAGCTCAACGGGCCTGGTCCATCCGACCCGGTCCGCGTAATAAATAATAAAATAAATAAAAATCATAAAAAAATTCCAGAAAATCAAATCAAAAAATAATAAAAAGACAAAATCAATACAAAAAAAAAAACAGATACGACGTCGTTTTGGTTTAAGGCTTTAGATTAGATTCGGGTCATCGGGTCGATTCAACCCGACTCGGCCCAGGGAATAAATAAATAATAATAATAATACGAAAAATAATAAAATAATAGAAAATTCAGAAAATCAATAAAAATTAGAAAAATAGAAAATTTAAAAATAAAAAATAAAACTATACCTTTTCGGCCCAAAAAATTGAATAAAAAATAAAATAAAAAAAATAAAAAATAATAGAAAAATAATAAAAAGATAAAAAAAAATCAAGGGAAAATCACAAAAAATTAGAAAAAAAATCTTAGAAAAGTCAAAAAAATTTCAGAAATTGCAAGGAAATATAGTAAAAAAAATGATAATAATAATAAAATAAAAAATAAAAATAAAGTAAAAAAATCATAAAAATCATAAAAGTTCCTCCAAAAAATATTCAGAAAATATATAGGGGAAATTCTAAAATAAACAAACAAGTAAAAAAAAATAAAAAAATCTAAATTTTTTTTTAAAAAAGAATTAGAAGATTTCAAGAATCGTAAAAATTAATAATAATAATAATAATAATAATAATAATAAAATGATAGAAAATCACAGAAATTCTGGAAAAATTCTAAAAATTTTAAAAAAATCTTGGAAAAGATCAAGAATTCCAAAAAAATGTCCCAAAAAATAGAAAAGTCTGTAGAAGGTCATAAAAAATTTCAAAAAGATCCAAAAAAATGGAAAAATTCAGAAAAATTCTTGAAAAATTGTGAAAATTCAGGAAAAGTCATTCCCAATTGGTTTGTCCCATCTTCACATTTCTGACCTCCCGAGCCTTAGGAAATTACAATTTTTGCCCTTCTGGCCAATTTGACCCGAATTTTTCTAATCCACCCCTGAACTTAGTTGGCATCTTCCCTAGGCCTCTAGGATCTGTCTTGGTTTGTTTTGACTCGACGTGATATGATTCTCTGACTGTGCGATCATTTTTTATGATTGTGATTGATAGACTAGTTTTCCCCACTCGCATGAACCCCTTAAATCTTTAGGACTTACCTCATCCAGAAGACACCTGCATGAACCCTCTAGATTAGGAAATTACTCAACTTAGGTATCGAAAGGGCGTCAATAGTAATATTGGCATAACTAAGTCCCCAAATCTAGATCTCTGGTTTTCGTAAAATCGAGCGATCTCACTCAATCGTTCGATAGGGTTTCCAATCATACCCTCCAATAAAATGATTGGTGGTGACTCCGATGGCATGCACACTAATCACATGTCACTCGACCACACTAAGGTTGACCTAGATTTAAAAATTTTCCTGACGCGATTTGGTATGGGCCTCGGAGGGCCCGAGCTAAGCCTAGATCTTAAGATGGGCTTAGCAATCCATTAGCTCCCTCGGGATCCGGAAATCTTGGGAGGGTCACGACAATTAGAAATAGAGGAGTATAAAAGCACTTCTCAAGGTCGAAGAGTAAAAGAGGAGAGAGTATGATCTTAAATTCCAAGATCAAGAGAGCTTCACATTTTTTATATATTCTTAATCCAAACACTATAATACTTAGAGGTTCTCATCCAAATGAGAGAGCGCTAGATGAGAAACCTATTGAATCAGGAATTGTCACCATATTGTAACCTCTAAGATATTCAATAGTGGAATCCAGTCGATTGGCTGTTAACGTGAAGAAGTGAACGTAGGCTTGAACAAACTCGAACTTCTATAATCTCTCTATGCAAATTCTCTATCCCTTAAATTCTTTATTATTATATTGTGACAGTAGAATTGTGCACGCCGCAGCATTTGAAAACGCCTCAGATCTTGTTAGAGATCATCATCTAAAATTAAGCTGGAGCTTATCCATTTAAATTTCGCATTGATTTTTAAAGTTCATTGTTATGATCTATTCACTCCCCTTTATGTGATAAGGCTAGCCTTAACAATTTTTCGGTCTAGATTTACTCTATCTTACTCATTTGAGTCTACCATGGCTGTGAAATTTCAAGCTTCATTTTTATTGATTCCACCATTAGATTTGGCTAGAACTTGAGTATGATGATCTAGACGTTGACACGATTCCAACATGCTATAGAACGGCCAAATCCGTCAAGATTTCAACATTGGATCTCACAAAGATTTCTTGGGCATTGAAGGTTGTTTTCAACCTGGTGTTTGTTGACCCATTAATTGTTGTTGACTTGTTAATAGCCAAGGTCGCACCACATGGCGGCCACGTCAACTCAGCCTTCTCATGAAGAATTTCTGGGATAATAAAAATTATCCAAATCGGACAGTAGGGGTGACCCCACGTATCGCGGCTTAGATTTTTCACAATAAAAAGTGAATTTCTGATATAAAAAATAGAATTTTTCAAAATCAAAAATATTTTTTGATCGGACGATCGAGAATTAGTCTTGGCCATAGATCTTAGTATGTAGATCAAACGGTCTATGTTCAATTTTCTGTTTGATCCTAACTGTCCGTTTTAGTACGTAGATTCAAGGGCCAGCTACATGGCTCAGTCTGCACCATAGGATTAGAAATTAAATAAAAAAAATTCTCAGAAAGTCCAAAAAAGTTAGAAAATATTACAAAATACAAAAACAGTGTTGTTTAGGTCGGCCCGTGACCTTAGGGTTTGGGCCGGGTATCCGAGTTCCGCAGGTGAGGTCAAACTAGTTTGAAAATTTTAAAAACAATTCAAAAACTAATTAAAAATTAGAAAATAATAAAAGATATAAAAATTGGAAAAATTCATAATAAAAATTCTAAAAAATTAGAAAAAAATTTCCAAAAATAAAAGGGGGGTGGGATAACCGCATTCAACTAGTTTTGACCCTTTTTTTTTTTTTTCAATTTTGATTGTCGAACCTTCAAAAATAACCATTTTGCCCCTCTGAACATTTTGTCCCAAACTACTCCTGAACTATAATTGTGTATTCTCTAAGACCTTAGGGTTTCACTAGGTATGCCATGCCTTAATTTTGATGTGATTTATTCACATGATGCAATTATTTGATTTACGCACTTTTAGTTTTTTAATTGTGATTGATAGTATAGTCATTTCCATCTGTATGAACCCTTTTGATATTAAAACTTAACTCACCCTGAGATGTCTGCATGAAATTCATAGTTAGGAAAATCGCTAAACTTAAGTATTGAAAGAGCGTCGGCCTAAAGGTTGGCATAACTAAGTCCTTAAACCCTCTTCTCTAATTTTCGTGGAACCAAACAGTCTCTCTCAACCACTCAGTAAGGTTTCCAATATACCCTCTAAAAAAGATTGGTGGTGACTCCAATGGTATGTACACTTATCACATGTCACCCGGCCACACTAAGACCGATCCTTTTTTTAATAAAAAAATATACATAAAATCCCACCGTTGCGATTTGGTGTCGGCCTAGGATGGCCCGTGCCTCAATCTCGTCCATCTTATCGAGTGGATGAGAACCCGACAATCCATTAACCCTCCTTAGAAATTTTAAGAGGGTCACGACACGTATTAGATAGCACAAACCACTAGACTATGACATAGCACGGTTAAAGTAGGTAGGGAATCGTTGTATGGTGTCCCTTTTAGAGAAGGAACTTACCGAATTGGCTAAGGCCAGTTTAAAGTTTAATTAAGTGATCAACTAGAAGGCTAGAAGTTCATAGACCTATTCTTGTTGACTACCGTGGCATCGAAGTATGAGAATCTAGGAATGAGAAAGATAAAAAGCCGTACAAGGATTAAAAGAAAATTTTGGCTTGTGCAGTTATGCTGAATATGAAGATAGTTCTGACGAGGAGACTGACTAAGACGACCCATCAATATAGCCATAGCAAGCACGGTCCGTACAAGCCTTACGTCTGTTGAGCTTTGAAACCTGCTAGGGTAGGAGAATCGGTTATGGCAAAACCTACGGAATTTAGGACATATCGCCACTTGTTTGGAACATTCTGTAGCTCCCACAATGTTGGAGTTCCCATGAGCTTGGAGAACTTGCTAACCTCACACTCATAATTAAGCGGACTTCCAACATATGTCGCTGCATTTGAAAAGCTTCCGCCGGCCCTAGACATCTATTCCTCATGTCTGCGTAGGTGCCTCCTCAATTGGGGTGCCCCACTTGCCGATTCACCAACTAAATAGTTGCAACATGCGGGGCAAATGGCCTTCCTGTCATCATTGGCATCGACCTTTAGTCTAAATGTCCTCCGGACACGCGACCTTCTTCTCTGCGAAGTTGGCTCCCTAATTGCTTGGGGCTCTTTCGAGGTAGGCGGATGATCCAGGAAAACGTCCTGACATAGACTACCTTCCGTTGTCCGCCCAATGCAATTCTTCTTAATTGTCGGTCGTTATGCTTGGTCGTGAAGAATTTGGCCGGTTGCAGAGATGGAGCTGGCATTCATATAATGTTGCCTCAGCACTCACTAAATGACAATAATTACAAGGTAAATTCTGGATTGTGTTGGATAATTGGACACGGTGTTATTGCTCTCCATTCCAAAACTTCAAACATGATTCAATCTTTGTAAAGAAAGGAAATAAATGAAATTGGCAAAAGAAAGGTTCTAGAGAAAAAGAACTTTTAGAAGTGATGTGTGAGTAAAGATTGAGAAATGGTTAAAAAGAAGAGGAAGGGCATGGACCTATAGAGATCGGCTGATTCTGCCCTTTGGCCCCACCGGCCAGCCGCCAATAGCCACTGATTGAAAAGAAGGGGACCCAACGGTCACTGCAATTCTTTTTAAAATAGATTTTAGCTAACTGGGTCTATGGATCAAAGGTTGTGGGCCACTGATCCAATAGCAGAATCTTCGGGGCCAAGCCCGAGAAGTTCTTTGAGGTTGGGATTGGGCCCAGCTATTGGATTCGGCCTCCAAGTCGAATAAAACATTTAATATCCAGGCCTGGGCCAAGCCATGAACCGGCCGTGGCCCAAAACGGGGCATCACCCAAGCACGGCTAGCGATATAACGCGAGACGGCACGGCCCGTTTCCCGGTCCTGGGCCCCAGAAGAACTGATTTCCCATCAATTTTAGCAAACACATGTTGACTGTTAGCAATCTCCGTTTCACGTCATGATGCAGTATACTAGTAACTGAAATAGCTAATTAGCATTACTCAATGCAGACATTTTAGCATTCTATAAAATAGAATATGTGCTTCAAATAATTTAATGTAACAATTCGATAAACATTGAATTAATCAAAGAAATTTTTTAAACAGCAATTCGGAAATAAGAAAAGAAAGCAGAGAAGGAAGATGAGAGAGAGCGGGGGCAAGGCTGCCACCATAGTTGATCACCCTTTGTGACTCTTAGTCAAGGGTCGTGACTCATGAGGAAGCGACCCGACCATAGTTTGATTATGTTAATCATCAATAATTGCTTAGATTTTAACAAAGTCATTTAGTCTTAAATGTTTCACTTGTGCGATTTGACTATGTGTCTCAAAATTTGACTTAGGCAATCACGTCTATTGTCTCCCTTACTCCCACGAGTTTGTCTTAATAATTTTCTGATGGAAAAATAAAAATAATGGACTCATCATTTATCATTCCCTTTTTTTTTTTGACTTTTGCTCTATCTTTTTGCACAAAAATCGAATCTCACACCTATAATACATTTGGCATTTAGCTAGCGAGCTAGGGCTGCTTATCAGATCAATCACATTGCAGCCCTGTTCTTCAATTTAGCAACCGACGTATACTTGCCCGGTGACACTCCCTGCATAGGATGAGTCGACAGAAATTGATGCTACCCCACCCAGCGACTCATCGAAAGGATCGGATTACTTAAGAGCTCTTCCGGTTTGGCTTCGAAACGATTTAGCAGTTAAACATCACATTCTACTCAACAGTGTAATGAACGCCTTTTTTTTTTACAGGGTCAAAGACCATAAGCATAGACTGATAGACATTTCATCCTCAATCGCGATAGATTCTGGACAAATCGAAGCTCGGAGTCTAGGATGTGAAGGTGTCGATGATGGTCGTGTGCAGGGGTCGCTCAAATGGGTGGCCCAGTTGTTGAGGGGGCCCTTCCCGGTGGCGGCGGCCTGGACGGCGAAGCCAAGGAAAGCGACCATGGCGAGCCGGGCGTGCTTGATCTCTGCCAGCTGGAGGATGGCCTTCTTCTCGGGGTCAGCAGCGAGGCCAAGCGGGTCGAAGAACTTGCCTCCCGGATAGAGCCGCTTCTCGGGGTCGAGCTCAGCGTTCCTCTGGAACTCAATGTACCCGATCACCAAGACCTCGATCCAGATCAATGTAGTTATGGAGAATGGAAGCGGTTGCCCGAGGTAAGATGACCCTTCAACAAGCTCCACCTGCTATGGAAAGGCCATAGATAATGAGCTTCAACAGATTTCTCACCCGGGAAGGAAATTCAGTGCTAGAGTCTCAAAGTAAATCAAGTAAACACTCAAACACATTATGTAAATTTATAATTGGTAATAGAGAGCTTTACCTAGGTAAAAAAATCCCAGATCTAACGTTCTATCGTTTTGTTCACTAATCATATTAATCTAACCTGCTCAAAATGAACCCTCGGTAAATTACAGTAATCAAGCTAGTAAAATAGAAAATTAGCTAATTAAATCAAGCAGACGGAACTCTCTTCCTCTTACATCATTTAATTCCAGAAAGAACGAAGAATGGGAGAAGGAATTTGACCTTGCCAGCGTCTTGCCAGGTGACGCCGGTGAGCCACTCGACGGTGAGAGCGCCGAGGGTGGCGAGCATGGCCCACCTCCCGTGGATTAGCTCGCACTCGCGGAACCTCTGGAGCCCGAACACCTCCGTGTACGGCTGGAATGGCGTCGACTTCACGTCGGCGCTCTCGAAGCGGGTGCCGATTATGTTGCCGGCCTCGTTCTTGGCCAGGTTCTGGTCCAGGGAGTCCAGCTCGTACTGCAGGTACTCCGGGCTCCCCAGCCAAGGGGCGAACCTTGCCCCCGCTCTCTCTCATCTTCCTTCTCTGCTTTCTTTTCTTATTTCCGAATTGCTGTTTAAAAAATTTCTTTGATTAATTCAATGTTTATCGAATTGTTACATTAAATTATTTGAAGCACATATTCTATTTTATAGAATGCTAAAATGTCTGCATTGAGTAATGCTAATTAGCTATTTCAGTTACTAGTATACTGCATCATGACGTGAAACGGAGATTGCTAACAGTCAACATGTGTTTGCTAAAATTGATGGGAAATCAGTTCTTCTGGGGCCCAGGACCGGGAAACGGGCCGTGCCGTCTCGCGTTATATCGCTAGCCGTGCTTGGGTGATGCCCCGTTTTGGGCCACGGCCGGTTCATGGCTTGGCCCAGGCCTGGATATTAAATGTTTTATTCGACTTGGAGGCCGAATCCAATAGCTGGGCCCAATCCCAACCTCAAAGAACTTCTCGGGCTTGGCCCCGAAGATTCTGCTATTGGATCAGTGGCCCACAACCTTTGATCCATAGACCCAGTTAGCTAAAATCTATTTTAAAAAGAATTGCAGTGACCGTTGGGTCCCCTTCTTTTCAATCAGTGGCTATTGGCGGCTGGCCGGTGGGGCCAAAGGGCAGAATCAGCCGATCTCTATAGGTCCATGCCCTTCCTCTTCTTTTTAACCATTTCTCAATCTTTACTCACACATCACTTCTAAAAGTTCTTTTTCTCTAGAACCTTTCTTTTGCCAATTTCATTTATTTCCTTTCTTTACAAAGATTGAATCATGTTTGAAGTTTTGGAATGGAGAGCAATAACACCGTGTCCAATTATCCAACACAATCCAGAATTTACCTTGTAATTATTGTCATTTAGTGAGTGCTGAGGCAACATTATATGAATGCCAGCTCCATCTCTGCAACGGCCAAATTCTTCACGACCAAGCATAACGACCGACAATTAAGAAGAATTGCATTGGGCGGACAACGGAAGGTAGTCTATGTCAGGACGTTTTCCTGGATCATCCGCCTACCTCGAAAGAGCCCCAAGCAATTAGGGAGCCAACTTCGCAGAGAAGAAGGTCGCGTGTCCGGAGGACATTTAGACTAAAGGTCGATGCCAATGATGACAGGAAGGCCATTTGCCCCGCATGTTGCAACTATTTAGTTGGTGAATCGGCAAGTGGGGCACCCCAATTGAGGAGGCACCTACGCAGACATGAGGAATAGATGTCTAGGGCCGGCGAAGCTTTTCAAATGCAGCGACATATGTTGGAAGTCCGCTTAATTATGAGTGTGAGGTTAGCAAGTTCTCCAAGCTCATGGGAACTCCAACATTGTGGGAGCTACAGAATGTTCCAAACAAGTGGCGATATGTCCTAAATTCCGTAGGTTTTGCCATAACCGATTCTCCTACCCTAGCAGGTTTCAAAGCTCAACAGACGTAAGGCTTGGACGGACCGTGCTTGCTATGGCTATATTGATGGGTCGTCTTAGTCAGTCTCCTCGTCAGAACTATCTTCATATTCAGCATAACTGCACAAGCCAAAATTTTCTTTTAATCCTTGTACGGCTTTTTATCTTTCTCATTCCTAGATTCTCATACTTCGATGCCACGGTAGTCAACAAGAATAGGTCTATGAACTTCTAGCCTTCTAGTTGATCACTTAATTAAACTTTAAACTGGCCTTAGCCAATTCGGTAAGTTCCTTCTCTAAAGGGACACCATACAACGATTCCCTACCTACTTTAACCGTGCTATGTCATAGTCTAGTGGTTGTGCTATCTAATACGTGTCGTGACCCTCTTAAAATTTCTAAGGAGGGTTAATGGATTGTCGGGTTCTCATCCACTCGATAAGATGGACGAGATTGAGGCACGGGCCATCCTAGGCCGACACCAAATCGCAACGGTGGGATTTTATGTATATTTTTTTATTAAAAAAAGGATCGGTCTTAGTGTGGCCGGGTGACATGTGATAAGTGTACATACCATTGGAGTCACCACCAATCTTTTTTAGAGGGTATATTGGAAACCTTACTGAGTGGTTGAGAGAGACTGTTTGGTTCCACGAAAATTAGAGAAGAGGGTTTAAGGACTTAGTTATGCCAACCTTTAGGCCGACGCTCTTTCAATACTTAAGTTTAGCGATTTTCCTAACTATGAATTTCATGCAGACATCTCAGGGTGAGTTAAGTTTTAATATCAAAAGGGTTCATACAGATGGAAATGACTATACTATCAATCACAATTAAAAAACTAAAAGTGCGTAAATCAAATAATTGCATCATGTGAATAAATCACATCAAAATTAAGGCATGGCATACCTAGTGAAACCCTAAGGTCTTAGAGAATACACAATTATAGTTCAGGAGTAGTTTGGGACAAAATGTTCAGAGGGGCAAAATGGTTATTTTTGAAGGTTCGACAATCAAAATTGAAAAAAAAAAAAAGGGTCAAAACTAGTTGAATGCGGTTATCCCACCCCCCTTTTATTTTTGGAAATTTTTTTCTAATTTTTTAGAATTTTTATTATGAATTTTTCCAATTTTTATATCTTTTATTATTTTCTAATTTTTAATTAGTTTTTGAATTGTTTTTAAAATTTTCAAACTAGTTTGACCTCACCTGCGGAACTCGGATACCCGGCCCAAACCCTAAGGTCACGGGCCGACCTAAACAACACTGTTTTTGTATTTTGTAATATTTTCTAACTTTTTTGGACTTTCTGAGAATTTTTTTATTTAATTTCTAATCCTATGGTGCAGACTGAGCCATGTGGCCCTTGAATCTACGTACTAAAACGGACAGTTAGGATCAAACAGAAAATTGAACATAGACCGTTTGATCTACATACTAAGATCTATGGCCAAGACTAATTCTCGATCGTCCGATCAAAAAATATTTTTTGATTTTGAAAAATTCTATTTTTTATATCAGAAATTCACTTTTTATTGTGAAAAATCTAAGCCGCGAAACGTGGGGTCACCCCTACTGTCCGATTTGGATAATTTTTATTATCCCAGAAATTCTTCATGAGAAGGCTGAGTTGACGTGGCCGCCATGTGGTGCCACCTCGGCTATTAACAAGTCAACAGCAATTAATGGGTCAACAAACACCAGGTTGAAAACAACCTTCAATGCCCAAGAAATCTTTGTGAGATCCAATGTTGAAATCTTGACGGATTTGGCCGTTCTATAGCATGTTGGAATCGTGTCAACGTCTAGATCATCATACTCAAGTTCTAGCCAAATCTAACGGTGGAATCAATAAAAATGAAGCTTGAAATTTCACAGCCATGGTAGACTCAAATGAGTAAGATAGAGTAAATCTAGACCGAAAAATTGTTAAGGCTAGCCTTATCACATAAAGGGAGTGAATAGATCATAACAATGAACTTTAAAAATCAATGCGAAATTTAAATGGATAAGCTCCAGCTTAATTTTAGATGATGATCTCTAACAAGATCTGAGGCGTTTTCAAATGCTGCGGCGTGCACAATTCTACTGTCACAATATAATAATAAAGAATTTAAGGGATAGAGAATTTGCATAGAGAGATTATAGAAGTTCGAGTTTGTTCAAGCCTACGTTCACTTCTTCACGTTAACAGCCAATCGACTGGATTCCACTATTGAATATCTTAGAGGTTACAATATGGTGACAATTCCTGATTCAATAGGTTTCTCATCTAGCGCTCTCTCATTTGGATGAGAACCTCTAAGTATTATAGTGTTTGGATTAAGAATATATAAAAAATGTGAAGCTCTCTTGATCTTGGAATTTAAGATCATACTCTCTCCTCTCGACCTTGAGAAGTGCTTTTATACTCCTCTATTTCTAATTGTCGTGACCCTCCCAAGATTTCCGGATCCCGAGGGAGCTAATGGATTGCTAGCCCATCTTAAGATCTAGGCTTAGCTCGGGCCCTCCGAGGCCCATACCAAATCGCGTCAGGAAAATTTTTAAATCTAGGTCAACCTTAGTGTGGTCGAGTGACATGTGATTAGTGTGCATGCCATCGGAGTCACCACCAATCATTTTATTGGAGGGTATGATTGGAAACCCTATCGAACGATTGAGAGAGATCGCTCGATTTTACGAAAACCAGAGATCTAGATTTGGGGACTTAGTTATGCCAATATTACTATTGACGCCCTTTCGATACCTAAGTTGAGTAATTTCCTAATCTAGAGGGTTCATGCAGGTGTCTTCTGGATGAGGTAAGTCCTAAAGATTTAAGGGGTTCATGCGAGTGGGGAAAACTAGTCTATCAATCACAATCATAAAAATGATCGCACAGTCAGAGAATCATATCACGTCGAGTCAAAACAAACCAAGACAGATCCTAGAGGCCTAGGGAAGATGCCAACTAAGTTCAGGGGTGGATTAGAAAAATTCGGGTCAAATTGGCCAGAAGGGCAAAAATTGTAATTTCCTAAGGCTCGGGAGGTCAGAAATGTGAAGATGGGACAAACCAATTGGGAATGACTTTTCCTGAATTTTCACAATTTTTCAAGAATTTTTCTGAATTTTTCCATTTTTTTGGATCTTTTTGAAATTTTTTATGACCTTCTACAGACTTTTCTATTTTTTGGGACATTTTTTTGGAATTCTTGATCTTTTCCAAGATTTTTTTAAAATTTTTAGAATTTTTCCAGAATTTCTGTGATTTTCTATCATATTATTATTATTATTATTATTATTATTATTAACGATTCTTGAAATCTTCTAATTCTTTTTTAAAAAATTTGGATTTTTTTTATTTTTTTTTACTTGTTTGTTTATTTTAGAATTTCCCCTATATATTTTCTGAATATTTTTTGGAGGAACTTTTATGATTTTTATGATTTTTTTACTTTATTTTTATTTTTTATTTTTATTATTATTATTATTATCATTTTTTTTACTATATTTCCTTGCAATTTCTGAAATTTTTTTGACTTTTCTAAGATTTTTTTTCTAATTTTTTGTGATTTTCCCTTGATTTTTTTTATCTTTTTTTTTATTTTTCTATTATTTTTTATTTTTTTTATTTTATTTTTTATTCAATTTTTTGGGCCGAAAAGGTATAGTATTTATTTTTATTTTAAAATTTTCTATTTTTCTAATTTTTATTGATTTTCTGAATTTTCTATTATTTTATTATTTTTTTATTCGTATTATTATTATTTTTTATTTATTCCCTGGGCCGAGTCGGGTTGAATCGACCCGATGACCCGAATCTAATCTAAAGCCTTAAACCAAAACGACGTCGTATCTGTTTTTTTTTTGTATTGATTTTGTCTTTTTATTATTTTTTGATTTGATTTTCTGGAATTTTTTTATGATTTTTATTTATTTTATTATTTATTACGCGGACCGGGTCGGATGGACCAGGCCCGTTGAGCTAAACCCGGCCCAAAAACCTGAACAAACTACCCAACGCCTGAAACGACGTAGTTTTGAGGGGAATTTTTTGAATTTTTGAATTTTTTTAGATTTTTATTCTACGTTCATTTATTTCCCGCCTATTTTAATCCTATGGTCGAAAATCTACCACGTGTTCCTTAATCTGGCCGTCCATCTTCCCATTATATTCACGGCTGAGATCTGACCTGGAGATCTTATCTTGACCGTCAGATCAACATACCAAATCTACGGCCGGTGCTAAACTACAGACTAAATCCTGACCGTCTGTTCCTTTTATTTTTTCAGAAATAATCAAACCGATATTTTTATTCTCCAAACTTTTGAGATATTGACACGTGGTTAGCCCTTGACCGTCGGATCAAATTTATCGGCCTACTTTTGTTTTGACAGACGAGTTGACGTGTCGTCCACGTCATCGTTTGACTAGGTTAACATGATGACGTGGCCAATGACATGGATTTCCACGTCAGCGCTACATCAGCCGTTGATCAAGTCAACCGGCTGACTGGACTCGTCTTCTTCGTCGGGCCAAAATCAGACAGACGGCTGAGGCTCGACGGCGATGATCCAACGGCAGAAACAACTCCGATTAAGCCGATTCCGCCACCAATCGATTCATGCTTGATTCCAGATCAACATATCTAAAACCTAACCAGATCTATCGGTTCAATCATGGCAATCGAAGCATTCACAGGGAGTAATCATGGCGATTCGATCGTTCAATCCAGAGCATAACTATGCGATTAAATTGCAGGCAAGCACCACAGAGAGTTCAGAAGACTTACCTGGGGCTTCGATCGGGCTCTATATTGCCAGATTATCCTAACCGAGTCATGGCAGAATGAACTAGGGTTGAGGTTTCAACTCAGGGTTTACGTGCAGTGTCGATGCAAAATGAAGACGTGAATATGGTCAGGGACAGATGAGGAGCGAAATGCATACAAAAGAAGGAAGAATTATGGCCAAATGAAAGATTCACCATTAGAGCGCCGAGTTGAAGCTAGAACTCGTAACTCACCTTTTTGGAGTCGGTAAGTTCTAGAAATGGCACAAGTCGCTTCCCTTAGGCTCCAGTGACCTTCCCGAGCTATATTCGCACCTCAACTCACTCTCAATTCCTCAAGCTCCACAATCACAGTCGACCTCCCGAGCTCTCCAAAATGGCCTCCAATGCTATTTTTTTATTAATTTTTCAGTATTTTTCTAATTTTCGAAATATATTAAAAATACGAAAAATAAGGAAAATTATTTTTTGTTCAAAATTGGTTCCTTAGGCTAGGCCAAAGTCTCTAAAGTTGATTTTGTAATTTTTTCATTTTTTATTGACTTTTTTATGAATTTTTGAAAATAAAATGTAGAAAAATACTAAAAATATGGAAAATTATTTTTTGCTCAAAATTGATTCCCTAGGCTAGGCCAAGGTTTCCAAAGTTTATTTTTCAATTTTATGAATTTTATGGATTTTCTAAAAACTTTTTGGAAATAAAATTAGTCAAAAATCAAGTGTCAACAGCTGCCCCTCTTTGAGCAGGGTCTCGTGAGAGATCACTCTTAAAAACAAGATGACACTTAAGATCTAACCGACTCTATTGGAAAAAATGAAAATTTGTGACATCCAACTCTAGTTTCCTCCTTGAAAGCTTAGGTCCAAATTTCATCCTGCTCACTTTGATATGGGAGAGAGAGAAAGTGAGAGTCAAGGGATTTACCTGGGATTACCTGTTTGCCTCGCGTTGCCATTGACTGCTTTTTTGAGAACGGAACGGAAACTTGAGGATTCGTTGTAAGAAAACCTCAGGGTGATTGAACTTGGACCCGTATGGTAGGTCGCCCCATGGTAGAATTCTCAGTAAAAGGATTCTACTGATTGAAA
>JAGVVM010009507.1:0-10164 GCA_019149425.1 Psidium friedrichsthalianum
AAACCTATCATACTTTTATCAATCAATTCTAAACCTTTCGATTTGTCATTCACTCCCCCCTTAAAGAGTTTCACATTTATGTGAATTTAATCATAAATCTTTTGCGTTTATGTCAATTTAACCTATCATAATTTTATCAATTAATTCTAAACCCTTCGATTTTGCCAATCATTTTCACGATTTTGTCAATTTAATCTAAATCTTTTGCGTTTATGTCAATTTAATCTTTCTGATTAATTTTAACCTTTCTACTGTCGCGACCCTCCCGAGATTTCCGGGTCCCGAGGGAGTTAATGGATTGCTAGGCCCATTGAATATCTGGGCTCAGCTCGGGCCCTCCCTGGCCCATACCAAATCGCGTCAGGAAAATTTAAATCGAGATCGACTTTAGTGTGGTTGGGTGACATGTGAATAGTGTGCATGCCATCGAAGTCGCCACCAATCATTTGCTGGAGGGTATGACTGGAAACCCTATCGAACGATTGGGAGAGATTCGTTCGATTCTACGAAAATCAGAGATCTAGATTCGGCGACTTAGTTACGTCGATATTTCTATCGACGCCCTTTCGGTACCTATGTTGAGTGATTTTCCTATTCTAAGGAGTTCATGCAGGTGAGATTGGGTAAGGTAGGTTCTGGAAGTCTAAAGGGTTCATGCAAATGGGAGTATTTATCCTATCAATCACAATCATAGAAATAATTACACAATCAATAAATCAATATGCAGAGAAAACACATCAAGTTAAGTCAAGGCGGGCCTAGGGGGGTCTTAGGAAAGCCTAGAAAACATGCCAATGGGTTCAAGGATGGTTTGGAATAGTTTGGGTCAGATTGACTAGAGGGGCGAAATGGTCATTTTGGAAGGCTGGGGAAATCTAATGTGTGAAATTAGGTCAAACCAGTTGAATGTGATTTTTCCCTAATTTTCACATCTTTTGGGAATTTTTTGGGAATTTTTCTAGGATTTTTTTAAATTTTTTAAGAATTTTTCGGGAATTTTTTTAGAATTTTTCTGGAATTTTTAAGAATTTTCCTTTTTTTTGGAACCTTTTCTATATTTTCTGGGATTTTTATTTCGATTTTCTAAACTTTTCCTATTTTTCCAAACATTTTCTATATTTTCTAACAAATTTTCCAAATTTTTCTAAAATTTCTATGAATTTTAATGATTTTTTTATATGAATTTTTACAAAATTTAATCATTTTTTATTTTCCTGTGATTCCCGAATTTTCCTGATTTTTTTAAAGCTTTTCTGAATTTTTTTATAATTTCCTAGAATTTTTCAAAATTTTTTTTTGTGATTTTTGGGGATTTTTCCTATTTTAGGATTTTTTTTGTTTTTATTATTTTTATTATTTTTATTTTAATTAATTTTTTTATTAATTTCCGGACCGGGTCGGGTTGACCCGGCCCAATGACCCGGACCGAAATCCGAAACCCTAAACCTAAAACGACACCGTTTGGTTGTTTTTCCTTATTATTTTTTATTTTTTTATTTTATATTTTTTTTTATTTTTTTATTGATTTCCTGAATTTTGTGTGTTTTTTATTATTATTATTTTTTATTTCGTTCTACGGACCGGGTCAGATAGACCCGGCCACTAAACCGACCCGACCCGAACGACTAACCGTCCAAAACGACGTAGTCTTAGGAGTTTTATTTTTTTTGAATTTTCGATTTTTCAGAAATTTTTATTCTATTTTTTGTTTCCCGCCTATTTTATCCTACGGCTGCGAGATCTCCACGTGTCACTATCCTGACCCCTCATCCTTAATACTAAGCCTACGGCCAAGATCTGACCCAGAGTCTAAATCTCGGCCGTCCATTATTTTATAAAATTCGAACTAGATTTATTTTCTGAAACTTCACGATGATGACACCTGGCTCATTTTCACCCGTCCGATCAGACTTGTAGGCCATTTTATTATGACGAACGAGCAGACGTGGCTGCCACATGGCGCCACGTCTGCGCCACCTGGACGTTGACCTGGTCAACTTTCGTTGACCGGTCAGCGTCTCGTCGGGAGAGACGACCGGAGCTTCTCCGGTCTCCGGCGAATCGCCGGAATCTCACCGGCAGTCCGCAGAAATGACCAAATCGTCACCGAAATATCCCGATTTGCTCGGAACTCGATCTACCCCTCTCCTAACACGCATGTACGTGATTTTTAGATTACAAAACCGACTGCAAACATTCATTTCGTCCCCGGCCGAATGTCACTCCGGCGACAAATCATCCTAGTCGTGTCTAACACCAAATAACTCGTAAAAAACCGTCGAACGAAATCATGGGAACATGGGAGAACTTACCCGATGTCCAGCTAGGCTTGATTTAGCACGAAACGAGCTCGCGGGTTCAACGCAGGCCGAAGGTGTTTCAGAGGTCGACGAGGGATTTTGTGCGATAAAAATGGAAAAGAAAAGCAGAAACAGGATCAGAATAGCTGCAGAGGCATTTTAAGCCAGGAATTTCGAAGAACGATAGAGAAATGCAAAATCTGCCATTGATGGACCTTCGACTGTGCATCAATGGCAAATAACCGTAATGGCGACGAAATGACTTACCGCTCAGTTCTGTGGATTCCCCAAAGCTACCGGATGATCGTGTAACTGGAATTGGAGCTCGATTCTCCTTTGAATGGTCTCCCCAAGCTTTTGAAGATCCTCGGGCAACTCCTCCAATGGCCGTCCCTGGGATCCGAAACAGAGCACCCCCCCTTCTCTCTTATACTCCGAAATCCTCCCCTATGAACTGAATCCTCAAATCTCTCACTTGATTTTCCCCAAACCGAACCTCTGAACTGCCAAGATCTCCTAAATCTTCCGTTCGAGAATCACGCGAAAATCCATTCGAATTTCCCCGTCTTTGCGCAAGTCTTCATTCGGGGGAAGAAGATGACGATTTGGGTCGGGTCGGGTCGGACCCATCCGACCCGACCAACCTAAATCGCTCGTTTTTCTTCAAATTAACCTTTTTAGGCTCAAAATTTTTCAAATTAAATCCAAAAATTGGATTCTATGACATGAAATCTATTAGAAAAACATATTTTCATCTCATGAATCTCAGGAATTGACATAAAAACCCAAACTTTTAAAATTGACCCGGGTATCCATTTTGCAAAATCCAAAGTCTTAGGAGCCTTTTTTGCAAAACTTGTTGCCACCATTGGATTCAGAAGGTCAAAATCTAGGGGGTGACGTCGCCCTATTTTCAATTCAGTCCCTAGAAAATTTTTAATTTCATTTTTAGTGATTTTAGGGACTAATTTGAAAAATCAGAAATTGTATTTTGGTCCTTTTTTAGCAAAATTGGGCGATCCTGAGGGATTTTGGACTGGATTTTAATTTTGAAAAATAGAGGAGGATGACACGACTCTAAAAATGCAAATTTGGAAAATTAAAGAGCTAAAATGGAATTTATAGAATTATTTAAATATTCTAAAAAATGAAATTAACAAAGAAACTCTAGATTCCAGACTTTATTTTTCAAAATTTATTCATCCAAAATAAAGGGAAAATTAAATTAAAATATTGACTATTTTTTTGTAATTTTCTGGTCTCAAATGCTATTTTTATTAATTTTTTGGTATTTTTCTAATTTCTGAAAAATATTAAAAATGCAAAAAATAAGGAAAATTATTTTTTGTTCAAAATTGGTTCCCTAGGCTAGGTTGAGGTCCCCAAAGTTGATTTTCAATTTTATAAATTTTTATGGATTTTCTAAAAATTTATGAAAATAAAATTGGCCAAAAATCAAGTGTCAACATCTACAATGACATGGATGTTGGCTGGTGCTAACATGGATCCTGGCGTTGAAGTGAAATTTTTTAATTTTTTTCTTTTCCTCTCTCTCTCTCTCCCCTTTCTTCTCCCCTAGCAAGTAGATCATCGGTGGCAACCGCCCAAAGGCTAGGCTGCGAGGTCGGCCTCGCTAGTCATGGCGAGGCATGACCCCGCCCAGATCTGGCCTGGGCAAGGTCGACCAGTCATGGTAGCCTCGCCATGGACAGCAAGGTCGGCTGACCATGGCGACTTCAGCAAGTCGAAGAGCAAGGATTGGGTTATCATGGTTTCGTCCTCAAGATTGGGAGAGGCTCGCTCGCAAGTGACCTCCCCCAAGTCTTTTCCTCGAATTTTGCGATTTGCGACTTTTGCTGCGTTCGTTGGTTGGTTGTCGCCTAGATCTGGCTCCCCATCCATGACTGGCCTTGCCCAGCCCAGATCTGGGAGATGGGCGAGGCCGTGACTTGCTATCCACAGTGATTGGATGTATTGAATTGATATTAATGTAAAAAATTTAAAATTAAATTGACACGCAAAAAATTAAAAAATGAATTGATATAAATATAAAATATTTTGGATTGAATTGATAAAATTTAAAAATTTAAAATTGAATAGAGAAAAGTAGGATAAGTTTATGATTTTTTTTTTGATAATTTTTTCAATAAATAACTTGTCAAATGTGGGGACGGAATTTCTTATAAGCCAGGGAAGTTATTTTTTTCAGCGAGCCTCATGGCCTGCCTAGTTCACGAGAATCTGGCACCCTAAAGTCGTTCGTCGATTCGTGCAAAAATTGGATCCCACGAATATATTATATTCACTACGTTTGTCGGCCACTTGTGTTTGTGTCACTCTCACAGACAGTAAAAATTAAATTCATGTGTTCACGGTTTGGAAGTCTTGGTAATAATAATAATAATAATAATAATAATAATAATAATAATAAAGTGATGCATCTCTGTCCTCCACCAGTCCACCGTAAGAATAAATCAACAAGAAGACCAGGTGGTGAACCAACTTCCTCAAAACACCGTATCAAATCTTAAAGCTTGATAACCGTTGCTGATCGTCCAAGTCCATCGTCCAATGGCTTCTCCATCAGAACGCAAAAGGTTTTCCCACGTCTTCTTGAGTTTCGACGGCAGGGACACGGACGTGCGCCGGAATGTTGTCTTTCATCTCCGCACCGCTTTAAATCAGGAGGGAATAAACACTTCTATCGATCGCGAGAAACTGGAGGAAGGAGAGCACATATCTCCGGCGCCTGCGGAGGTGGTCGAGGAATCGCCCATCGCGATCATCATTTTCTCCGATAATTTCGCTTCCTCGACTGGGTGTTTGGAAGAGGTGGCAAAAATCATGGAGTGCAAGGAGCAAAGAGACCTCAGAGTGTTTCCGGTGTTTTACACAGCGGACCCAAGCGACCCGACAATGCCAATGCAGAGAGACGGCGAAATGCAAAGATGTAGATACAAGGAAGCTATAGCTGAGCATGAATCCAAGTTGGGGAAGATTCGAAGGAAGTGAAGAGATGGAAGAAAGCTATTTTTGAAGCCGTAAGCTTGTCCGGCTGGTCTTCTGAGTATGGGTAAGTTGAGTGGAGTTCATATTTTGTGTAGAAAGTTGATCTTTACAAGTAAGTATAAAGATTGTTTGTAAAAAAAAAAAAATTGGACACACACATGAGTGTAAGTATAAATTGTTAAAACTTGATCTACCAATGGATAATATGTTAAGTGGTGTTAGGAATAAGAAAGTTCGCACTGCTTGATACATGATAATAAGTGTGCATAGGCCATATAAGGCACAATGACTTCGTGCTTTGGGGTATTGGACATTCGAAATCTTGACCCTTGTCCAAAGTCCTAAATAGCTCTTTTTGAACGCGTGTAGGTATATCACGTAGAACATTCAAAAGGGAAAAAGAATCGTGCATAAATTAAAAGAAAATGAATCACTTGGTGCGGAGCTCGTGGAGCTCTTATTCGACTGAGTGGGAATACATTTTTGTTTTTGCTGTGATTATGTGAAACTTTGACGCACTGCTTTGTCATTTGGCTGGTGATTGCTCGTGATTCGCTTATTCAAATTGCTAAAATAATGCCACAGCTCCCTTTTCCGTTTTTGTCAGAGTTCGATCAGGCCTTATACCAAGCATTGTGGAGAAAATCTCCAGTTACCTACACCGAACACCCTTGCGTGATGATAAGCATCTGGTTGGGATAGATTCACGAGTGGTTGAGCTGAAATCGATGTTAAACCTTGAGTCTGATGATGATGTTGTGATGGTGGGATTATGGGGACAGCGAGGCATAGGAAAGACAGCTTTAGCAAGAGCTCTTTACAATGCTATTTTTAAACAATTTGAAGGTTCATGTTTTCTGGCAAATGTTCGAGAAGCTGCAAAAGATTCCAAAGATTTAGTTCCATTGCAAGAAAAATTACTATCCAAGATTTTACCGCTGCAACGTAGATCAGAAGTGTTCTGTGTCAACAGAGGTATTAATCTAATACGAGAAAGACTTTGTCACAAAAAGGTTCTCCTTGTCCTAGATGATGTGGATGACTTGCGACAGTTAAATGCTTTAGCCGGAGAAGGCAAGTGGTTTGGTAATGGAAGTAGGATCCTTGTTACAACAAGAGAGAAACATTTGCTAACGCGTCATGGGATTGGTCAAGATCATATGTATGAAGTTAAATCACTGAATTACATTGAAGCTTGTGAGCTGCTTCGCAATCATGCTTCTATGACACCCCAAAAATTAGAAGAGAGGAAAGTTTTGGTGAATCGTGTTTGGAGTCATGCTGGAGGCCTTCCTTTAGTGCTAGTAGTGCTGGGTTCCTTCTTATGTGGTAGAGGAGAAGATAAATGGGAACGTGCACTAGATGAACTTTTTGGGACTCCCGACAAAATCATTGATGATGTGCTCAGAAGAAGTTATGATGAACTGAAGGAATATGAGAAAGAGATTTTTCTTGACATCACCTGCTTCTTTAATGGGAGAAATAGTGAGCATGTAAAGAAAATTCTTTGGAGTTGCAATTTCGAGAACGCATATGCAGGAGTACAAGTTCTCATTAAGAGGTCCTTGATAAGCATTGATGAGGACGGAGTAATAAAAGTGCCCAGATTTATTCAATCGATGGGTATGGATATTGTGAGACAGGAATGTCCCGATGATCCCAGGAGACGTAGCAGACTATGGCTGTATGATGATGTTATCCGTGTTCTGTCAAAAGACACTGTAAGACTTGCAAATATGATCAAAATTCTGCTCCTTATCTTTTCAAATCTAATTACTGAACATGCATAACCTAAATAGTCTTCGTATATACAGGGAGATTGTGCTGTAAAAGCCATACTGTTGGAGCCACCCGAGCCAACAGAGATACATATTGGTCCTGATGCTTTTACAAAAATGAGCGAGTTGAGATTGCTCATCGTGCAAAACGTGCATAATTCTTTTCAAGGTCCTATATATCTTCCTAATAAGTTAGGATGGTTTGAATGGGCTGGATGGGCTCCCTTGATTCCAGAATTTTGCTCTAATACAAAGGAATTAGTGGGACTTGATATGAGCGGTATTACAGTAGTGGCACGACAATCTACGGTGAGAATTAACCTACATAGACCTTTTTAATACCTACTTCATTTTATATGCATATGCGTATTGTATGTACTAGTACACCTACTTGGGTAAAAAATATCTTTACGTGCAGCAAAATCGGCATCTGAAAAATTAAGTGTAAACAACTTTAGTAAACATGAGTGTACAACCGAAAGAAAATATATTAATATGTGCGGGAGAGATAGATATTTGAAGATTTATTTTTTTTTAGTCATTGCATTAAATTTCTAATATTGGAATATGTGAGATAAAATAGAATAACCAGTTTTCATGTATCTGTCCGTGGATGTCTCTAACAACCGATAAAATCAAATCTACCTAGTGAAGAAATTCAAAATGCAAATGTGCTGGTGAAAGTTGTCTTCTAACCTCATTCTAACTGTGTCGGTTGTTTGCATATAACAATTTTTTATATGTATGTTTTAGACAAATTGTATAATGATCGAATATAGAGGAATTAAAAACGTGACGTGTATAAAGGAAGTATTGTAGTTACTACGAAAATCTACTTGTGTAGGAAATATTTTTACGTGCAGCAAAATTGGCATTGAGAGAATGTTCACTCCAATGCTTGTCACGTGCTATCACTTTGCTTCTATACCATGCACACGGGATGACACGTGGTAGTCTGTCACGTGCCGCGTGGCATACAGTCGCCACTTCTACATCTCAAGGAGTTGAAAACTTACCTGTTTTTCCCTTGGAGTCATTGCAGACTCAGTTGCCACTATTGAACATGTAATCGGCATTGATAATCGAGTGAAGGAAGTAATCAAGTTTTTGGATATAGAAGACGATGAGGTTGGAGCGCGCGCATCGTTGGATTCCGTGGAAATAATGGAATCGGCAAGACAACTATGGCAAAGGCCATATACGACCGACTCTCCTCTTACTTTGATAGTTGTAGCTTTCTCGCGGAGATTGGAGAAACAGTACGAAATGGTGGTGATATTAAGTTTGTGCAAACTAGGTTGATATCTGATATCTCAAGCGAGATGATGTCGATGTGGCTTCTTTTGAAGGAGGAATCAAGTTTTTCTTGGATGTATTTCGCAGTATAAAAGTTCTTATTGTCCTCGATGATGTGGAAGACGAGTCTCATCTTAATGATCTTGTAGGAGACCAGCTAGACTGGTTTGGTCCTGGAAGTCGGATAATTGTTACTTCAGAAAATGGCGTCACTCTCCAAGAATATGTTTCTCGACACCTGGGTCGTACTTATGAGATGCGGGGATGGGTCGTGACCGAGCTCTTGAACTTTTATGGAAGCATGCCTCAGCAATCGACTGTTCAGCCATGACTACCTTCAATCTCGGGGTCGCATTGGTCGTAACACTTGCTACTAAATACACTGATAAGTTTCTTGAATGTGCAGAGGGCATTATCAACGATGTGGAGCGGGTTCCATTTGTTAGTGAAGTCATTGGTACATTTTTAAGTGGCAAACCGATGGTGGATTGGTGGAAGATAGAGGACTCCATAAAACGACTGGACTGAGTGTTGAAGGATTGTAGGGAGATTTTGGGAATCTGTTATAAGCATTGCATGATAAGCAGAAAGAAATGTTTTGGGACATAGCGTGGTTTGCCAATGGCGTGGACAGCCGGATTGCATCATACATGTGGTCCCGTCAAAGATCTTTTGTCTTCACCATGTTTTGATGCCCCTAGTCAAAATTGGAGGAGACACCACGCTGTGGATGCATAAAATGTTGAAGCGCCTCAGCAGAACTATACATCAAGCAGAAACCTACTATCCTGGAAGTCGCAGTAGACGATACATGAATGTTACAGACATGGAAGAATTCAAGGAGAAAGAAGTAAATGCTTTTGTTGAGTGGTTTGTTTTCTTCAGTAAAATCAAAGCCTTGACGAATAAGTTCTAATTTGTTATCCAGTTTTCCACTTATTTTACCAATCTATAGGTCTTTCTTTGCATGCACGGAAAAGAAAGCACCTTAGTCCTTACCACATTGCAAAATTTGCCCATTGTGTTTTATAGCTTCGGATTGATTTGTTACTCTTGGCAAACGTAGGGGAAGGAAGAGGTGGAAGCCCTTTGCTTTGACTTAAAAACTGTTCTCCCCCTACATGAAGGAAACCGATTTCAAGAGGCATGCCAAAGATAAGGTTCTTGAAATTGGATCATGCAAGTATGAATGGAAATTTCGCAAGTATTTCCAAGTTGAGGTGCTTCGTTGCAAGGTTCCCGAGGTATTGAAGCAGCAGGAATTTAGTCCCTGGAACTGGTTGATTATTGCACTCATGGAGCGAATGGTCACCGACAAACGGGGAGGTTGGAGGCAATGAAGCTGGTAGTTTGTTCTATTTACAGCTCTAATGTATTGTTATGTTAAATTAAGTGCAGATTGACCTTGGTGATTTTCATCGCCGTTTACAGACGGAGCAATTAATGAAAGTATAATATAACCCTGGTGCACTGACTGATGATAAGTCCGAAATTTCTCGCTACCAATGTGGAGATAATGATTCTAGATGCGAGCTCTCGGTGGCATTTAGATCCTACAGTCGGGATCTAAAAAAAATTGATTGCCGGAATCCGAAGTCCTGCACTGAACTAAACCAGGCCTGCGAAATGTGGCGGCTGGAAGCTTTGAAGGAGCTCTCATGATCAAGGGGACTCAGTGGAAAGAAAGAAATTCCCTTGAAAAGTATTCAAGGAACTGAGATCAATTTCGCCCTCCAATGCTTCATGAGTTCCTCGATGAATGAGAGAGAGGCGAAACCTCC
>JAGVVM010009508.1:0-10653 GCA_019149425.1 Psidium friedrichsthalianum
GGTCCCTTACAAGTCCAGTCGTGTGATCGCCAAAGATTCTCGGCTTTGGCCAATGCAAGTCTCTAAACATTGTAAAATGCTGCTATGTTCAAGGATGGAGCTGCCAAGAATGAACGATCGGATTGTCGCAGCAGCGATCTACTTCCAAGTGGAGTGAGAACTAATTTGTTCAGCTCTATACTGCTCCTTTCTCAGTGATAACTGCGTTGATGCTTAAAAATTACGGATTCCCATGATGTTTTGATTCCTGAGACGAATTTGGTCAATTCATGATTTTTGTCATGGTCTTAAAAGGGGCGAGAATTGTACAAGCGGAGTTAAATAAGAGAATATTCCCATGTCAATCCAAGAAGGATATGGGTCGCAAGTAAGAAAGTTTGGCCCGATCATATTTTGCAGTTATCCTTGCTTCTTCTATTCGGGAATCCTGAATACCCCATATAACCGTGGAAGGAGTTCTGGGCGTTTCCAGACAACGTAATCATCGTTAGGAAAATGCTGACGGAAGATTGACCTGGAAATCAGACTGTGATTGTTGGGATTTACGAACATGAATTGTTAAAAATTATAGACGGAGCATGGAAGAGATAGATGAAGGATCGTTGTTAAATGTTACCTTCATGGCCGGAATGGCAACCGTTGGAAGACATGCGCGGAATAAAGATTGAAGCCAATGAGCAGGTTAAAGCATCTTGGAAAGGGATGATCAGTGGTATATATAGACGAGAGACGATGCAGCGGTTACCAGGACGTGGGGAGCGTCTTTAGCAAAAGATTGATAGCAAGGAACGTGAGATCGTGTGAAAAGTATTTAGTTATCAATAGGGTAAATTTCCGAATTCAAGTTATCCAAGACTTAAGCTGAGGAGACCTTGGGAAGAGGTTTCAGTTCGGTATCAAGTATACGCGAGGCCATTCTACCGAAATTAAGCCAGTAAGATTGTTAGTTGGAATGTTTTTCGGGAGATTCTTGTTGATGGTGAAACGTTTTCCCGAATCTCAGTTGCAGAGGAATATGAGTTAAAATAATCTCAGGACAGCGTTCTGATTCATCACATTGTCACATTCCCGATCCGAAATGCTGCAAGGGTGTTCAAGCCAAACAGTTTTTCGGGAAGAGACCAGTTCCGTGTGGGGTAATCGCCCCAATTCCATCGCTACATGGATAAATTGAGGATTATCGGGGAAGATGTCAACTTTTTATGCTATGGTCTTCCCGAATTCGGATTGTTAAAGATGAAGCAGACCCTTCAGGAAAAGTTGCGACTCTCTGTCATCCTTTCGACATTTGGTTGTTTTAAAAAAAATGATGACAAGGAAGTTAAGCGCAACATCGGGATCACTTTCCCGAAACATAGATAAAAAAAGAGAACATCAAGAAGAGATTAAAAATGCAGAAACAGACATTAGATTGCCATTTAGCTTGGCTAGCAATTGTCTGGCTTTCTTTACAAAAGTCTGCAGTTGAAATTCAAGGTTATAATTCTGCTCCACCATCTCCTTTCTTCGTTGTTCTGCTACTTGATTCTTGCGCTTGCTAGAGTCGTACTCCTTTGCCAACTTTGTGTATTCCGCAAATTCTCGTCGGCAAGAGGCACAGGACTCGTCCCTCTCGGCTTTTTTGAGACGAAGCACATCCTCGGTACGTTTAAGCGCCTCCTCAAGGTCTCGCTTCTTCTTCTCAAGATCTTCGACTTCTTGTTCCAGAGCAGTATAAGTGTCGAAGAATAAGATAGCATCGTCCCGTTGGCTATGGAGTTCATCTTCAGCGGCTAATTGTGGTTGCTCCATGGAAAGAAAGTAGGGAAGAGTATGCATGTTTACTCTCACAGTATCTACCGCTTCAACGAAACTAAGCTGGAAATCATTACAAATACCTTGAAGCTCAGTTAAAGGCATGTAGGAGGGATTTCCCGAAAAGATTTCTTGTGAGAGGACTCTAGCCCGGTGTTCTTTCTTAGAATCCACAATTAGCTTTCCATAACCGGGTTCCAGGAGATCCAAGAATTCCTGCCATTTAGCCTTGGCAACTCGGGGAGGAACTGGGGAAGACGCCGACAAGATATCTTGCAGTTGATCTGGAGAAGTTTCCCCCACTTGAGTTGCGAGATTTTCTTCAAGGCCTCTCTTTCATGCTCAGACAA
Organism: Psidium friedrichsthalianum; assembly: GCA_019149425.1. Taxonomy (NCBI): domain Eukaryota; kingdom Viridiplantae; phylum Streptophyta; class Magnoliopsida; order Myrtales; family Myrtaceae; genus Psidium; species Psidium friedrichsthalianum. Next base: position 2,145 of record JAGVVM010009508.1, read on the forward strand.
CGGAGGAATCTCTTTTGCCGAAGGAGTAGCAGTCGCAGCCTCTGAAGACGAAGGTATATGAGATTCCCGAGGGGACGATGGAGGCTGCGTGAGAGAATGGGTAGGGCGTGGAGGAAGTACGAAGTCAAGAGGTAAAATTGGCGCTTTTGATGGGCGAAGTCCTACAATTCAAGAAAGCTAGTTAGTCATCAATTAAGTTGCAGCAAGGAGTAGTAAAGCGAGAAATTCACATACCAGAAGTACGAGCAGAAACGCCTTTTTCAGAAGCCGAAGTTAAACTAATGACTTGATGCGTATCTGGATCGGCTTCTAGTGGAGGAGAAGGGAGAGAGACCACTATAGTTAAGAAGTTAAGCGGTAATGAGAACGGAAATAATTTAGTAACCGAATAAACCGTTAACTGCAAAAAAAATAGATACATACCGATTGGAAGTGATTCCTCAGGCAGAGCAGATTCTTCAGGAGGAGTAGACTCATCAGGGTTGTATCCTGGAAGTGTAATGGCGAGTCTCTCTGGTGCTGTTGTTGCCGTCGGTGGGGAATCGGGATGAGTGACTTCAGGCGCCACAGGATCAAGCTCGATCAAAGGCGAATGAGCAGAGATCGTAGCTGTAAGGACTGGAATCTCAACAGTAGGCTCGGAAGGAGAAGAAGCAGGCGTTTTCTTCGAAGGACCTGACAGTTAAAAGATTAGAATCAGGGATTGGTTCCGTTGCAGCCACAGTATAAGTATAAAAGAAGATATGATCACTCACCTTTGCTTGATCTTGGCTTCTTCAATGATCGGAGTGGCGCGTCGGGAAGCGAACTCTGGGATGAGGCTGTCAAAGAAGCCGGCTCAGAAATACGGATACCTGTTCCCCGTTGAAGTTGCTGTTTCTTGAGAGCTGGAGATTTTGGTGAGGCCGTTCGTTTTCTTTTGCCGTCTGCAAGTACACATATTAATATGGAATGAAAGGTAAGCCTATAACATATACAAAAAAGGAGGAGTTCACTTAACCTTTCTTAGATTCTCCCGAAGGAGCTGGGAGCGCTTTCGGTATTACATCTGCCTTGGAAGCCGGATCTACCATTTGTAGTTCTCGGTCCAGAAATGATTCCAGATTTTGACTCTCGGAAAAAACACGAGAATGGTAATCTTTCCACCAGAACAAGAATTCAGGAGTAGAATAGGCAGGTTTTGGCTCATATGCCGACACAGAAAGCCTTCGGTATATCCTCCGGATAACAATTTTTAGTTCGGTGAAGGCTAAAGTGTCTGAGACTTTACAAGTAACTTTTTCAGGCAGAGAGGGAAAAGAAAAAGTATAAAGTGCTGGAACAGGAAGCCCTTGTGTGAGCCCAAATTGCCGAGCGCAATATTGGGGAGAGTAAACTTCAAAGCCAGAAATGAGCCTGCCTTTGAATGAGACTTTGAGAGGGAGGTCAATGGAAGTCAGCATGACCTGCCAGTACTCACTACGATTATTGGAAAAACCAGGGAGATGCCGACGGAATTCGGAAGCAAGAAAAGGAGAAAAATCAAAAGTATCTACGTCCAAGGAGTAGAGTTGAGTAACGAAATACCGAAAATAAGAAGAAAATTCGGTACTAAGAGGGTTAAGTTCCTGACTCAGGGCTTGACAGGGGAAAGTGTCTGGTATAGAAATAGAAGAGGGCTGACCAAATTGGGAATCGGAAAACCAAGAAGGAAAATAAAAAGCAGCCCAGACTTGCAAAATCCAGAGAGGGCCACCAAAAACCCCTAAGACACCAGCAGAAGTGACAGAGGCAGCATGGGCTAATCCCCTGTACAAGAGGGCAAGAGCAGTCTTACCGAGAGCAAGCTTGGTCCCTGCAGCAAGAGCACTGGCTATGTACAAAAAGTCCTTAGAGACCCTAATAACAGGGTGACAGAAAAGGAATTTACACAACCAATATAGCAGGAAGGCGGTATGTTCCTCATCGGTGACTTCCCCCTCTTTTTTAAAGTATTTATTTAGAAAGGTCCCATAAGACAAGTCAGAATCAGAAAGTTGACGAAAACTGGGACTGGTGTTCACCGAAACGGTGGCCACATCTGCCCCTAGAGGACTAAGACCAGTGATGCAGACCAAATCCAAAAGGGTCACAGACATGGGAGCGAAAGGGAAAAAGAAACAATTAGTCGAAGAAGACCAAAAACTAGAAAGAGCACCAATCAGTTCAAAATTTAGACGATAATCGAAACAGGAAAGGCGAAGAGCATCATGGATTTGAAGCTCATCCCAGAGTTGAGCCTTAGAAGCATGAAGGCGGGAATACCACTGGTAAAAAGATTGGTCAAATGGGAAAAAAGCCCTAAGTCGAGAGGGCTGAGATGTCCAGTGGTGGGACTGAACTGGTGTGTGATGAATAGGAAGAATCTCGGTTCCATGGCGAGGAAAAACTTCAGAGTAGACCTTTGGAACTAGAAAATGGTTATAAATAGCGGGACCCAAGACGAAAGAATCAGTACCGTCATTGTTCAGAAGGGAGAAGTGATGACGACCGTCCAAATCGGCTGACTCCACAAACTCGAAGAATGTTCAAGGGCCACTGCAGAAGAAAAAGAGGGAACTTGGGACGCCATTGTTGGAAGGAGCAAGGATTAACGCTAGGGTTTGGAGAGAACTTTTCGAGGAAGAAGAAAACCAGACGGGAGCGCGAAGGCAAAGGTAATGAGAAGAAGACAAAAATTTGATTGTGTGGGGACAAATGACTTTATAGCTGATGTGGAAAGGGTCGAAAAGGTAAGTTTGGAAACGACACGAGAGGCGTCGTTTAATACAAAAAGAGGTTGAGAGAATAAATCTTGGGAACGATTCAAAGAGCACCGTTTCACAAAAGAAGTTGAAAAAGCAGATCCTTAAGATGGATAGAAAAAGACACCGCTCGGGAGGGAAGGTGCTCTGTAAGTATTGAAATTTAAAAGAATTAAACCTTTTTAATTCTTTTAAAAGGGGGCATATGTTGATACCGAAACATGGCAGTTTGATTCGGTATCTTAGAAATGACACGTAGAAAAAGGAATCATTGGAAGATCCCGAACGATGGCGAGGAGAAAAGATAGTATTTGGCCATTCGGGATATGTGCGCCATTCGGGATATGCGCCATTCGGGATATGCGCCATTCGGGATATGTGCGTCATTCGGGATATGTGTGCTATTCGGGAAGTTTAAAAGAAAGTATGCCGAATGAAAGACATAGCGTGTTTGGACTCGGCATGTCATAGATATGCAACATGGAAATTATTACATCCCGAAATTCGGATATACAAGACAAGACCTATGGGCGCGAACAGGTTTTCTAAAACTTAGAAATTTCATTCAAAAAGGGACGGTTGATGGTGCGGTTACAAGTTATAAGAGACATGGGCTCCAATTTACATGGGTCGGTTGTGAAGATCATGGATTAGAGGTGAAGTAGAGCGCCAAAATTCAAAGGTTTGAAATCAAGGAATAACCGCTTGAGCGGTTAGAAACGCAAAGAGGATAAATACCCGAAAGGAAGGAAAAGGGAAGCTCTCCACAATCATCCAAAAAGGACACTCTGTTTCTTTGAAGTTTTAGCCTACTTCCCTGTTCGTAGTGTAGCCTTAACATTCCAGTACTTTCCTTTCCTTGTACTTTCGATTTCAAGCAATCTATTTCCATTACCAGCCAATTAGGAGTAGCATAGACAGTAAATCCTCGCCATTTCCATCGCTTTCGTTAATCACACACACACGTTCCCCTGTTCTCCCTGACTTTCCATCAGAACAGAGCCACAGAACCCTTCTTAATAAAAACCGAATTGCGAAGTTCGGTGAAAGATATTCCCGATTCAAATCGCACGAACAGAGATTGTTATCTATATAAACGATGTGGTGGGACTGAAGGAAAGCAAAGTAAGTCTACAAAATGCAATTGTGAGAAACAAAAGCAAGGGATGATATTTTCCCTCATACATCTGGGGGACAAATTTTGATTTCCATAATTGATACTTTATTCATTTGCAACGACCAAATAGGTGTGACAACGTTTGATCCAAATTTCACATCGGCAAGGGATTGACGAAGAGCGATGTCACATAATCTTTGAGGTTGGTCCCCGAATGGGTATAATTATCTCCATCACTATATAACACATCCATCACCCGCGACAAATGAGCATTCGCGTGAGGATCAACGTTGGGACCTCTGTCGGACGGAGGAGCTCTTCGTTGGTGTCCTTCCATGCATCGACAATTGTTTTCTGTAGTTCATCCTTGGCTTCTTGCTCTGAGATGCCACGATATTTCATGAGCAGCTCCACCGCAGATACGACGTGCCCCCTCTCCTGCTCAAACTGTATGTTGAACAACATCAATGTTATTTAGATCAAGTAAGTGACGGTCAATCTGATTTAATCAGATACTGGAGGATAAATTATGTTTTTATTCTACCCGGTGTGAGGAAATGTCGTCCATGAGCCTACTAATGGTTTCTGTGGCCTTCATAATCTTGCAGCCGCTAACCAACCATTCAAAAGCATGTTCAGTGACCACATCACCCATTCCTACAAGTGATGTAGTCGCCACCATTCCGTAGCCAGAGGTTATTAGCGTAAGGGGCATGTACTCCTCCAGTGTCGGTATGTAGTTGGTATGGAACCATTTGGCTTCTTGAAAGTACGCCCTCGTCAACTTCTTCATCTGAAAAATTGGACATGAAGAAGAAGTCAAAAGTTTCTAAGTAAAACTCACGTTCGATGCATGTTAAGTGTACCGATGATGCTGCTTACGACTTCTTTCGCATAAGCGAGGCGGTACGATCTTCCTTTTGTGGCCACTTCATTACCAATATATTCATAGAGATGGAGGAGCTCCTTGTAAAAAGCTTGCATATACTCTGGTAATCCATCCATGGCATCAAGATCCCACCTGAATTCAAAGTCCTGGAAAAAATGACATACTCGAAATTGATCGAATTCCGAAGTTTGAGAAAGAGAATGCCGGTTCCCTACTTCTGAATTGCTTCGGTGAGGAGTGCGAGTTCTTCCAACATGCCATAAAACATCGTAGATATCGTCAAGAATGGAAGTCATGCACATCACTTTGGTTAGTATCTCTCTAGCCATGGCAAACTCCGGCTCGAAATATACTCCCGAGGTCCAGAAGAACAGCTCTACCATCCTATCTCTAGCGAATGGGAACTTCCTCGGAACATCTATGTCCTTCCACCACCTATGATTAAATGAACATGAACGTAATTGAAAGTACTATAGCCCTAAAACTTCTTTTTTCACTTGTACAAGATTTTGAAAAGCACTATTGAGAAGGGTAAAGTTAAAATAGACGATTTAACCTTTAGAAAACACAAGAAGACAGTACAGACATTGTTAAAACATAATGTTGAAGATAATTTTAGATTATGCTATCACATGAAGTTAATGAACCTAGTAATCTTGCCAAGCTCCTTCTGGTGTTGCTCTTGTAGTAAGTTGAAATCGAGTTTAGCCAAGGTGAGCAAGACTTCGTCATGTGAAGGCTCTTCTTGGTAGAGTGGAATGTAATGCCTCGCCTCGAGCCTTGGCAATCCCTTGTGAAGTGGCTGCTTTAGGGCATGACTCACTTGTTTCGCAAGAATAGTGCTCACTTTGCTTTCATCGATCGATTCAAGGTGAGTTATAACAAAAGGAAGTGCTTCCTCTAAAATAGAATCGCCATGACACCTTAGATGGCAAGATTCATATAGGCTCAGCAATCCGCGCACATCAGTGACGAATGATTCCTGGAATTTCCCTTCATATCCTTGAATTGGTTAAAGACCTCTGGCACCAACCAACATGGGGAGAAAAGATGCAATCGATTAGAAATTAGGAAGGTGATATGCCTGTTAGTTTGGATTTCTTTTACATGTTTCTCTTGAAATTTGACATGAGCAATAGAAGGATTTCAATAGGTAGCTCCCTAATTAAAGACATACCTGATGAACGTATAACCTTGTTGTCGCAACAATCGAAAGATAAGAGAGACCGTGTGAAGGTCATCTACCTTAAAATCTTTACGATAAGTCGAGGTAACTTTTGTGGATCTGTTCTAATTGCTCATCTATTTCACGCGCGCAAATGGTACTCAATTTCCCAGGCGTTGATTTGATCAATCAGTGAAGCTTTGTTAAAGGCTTATCCACGATCCGGCCAACATCTTCCTCACCTTCCTTTCATTCGTCAATTCGTACCCTCCACTCTTCCAAGGAATTTGAACTTCTGCAAACAACATTTGTACGCTATTATCAAATAACAGCAAGCATGAAATGAGTTATACTTACAAAGTAACCTCGATATTTGACGGCCACATCTGTGTACCCTAGTTAAATTATTATCGATGTTTGATGAATTCAATTTATTCTTTGCGTGGAGAAGGGATGATGTGCGTATATATAACCAATTGGGAATCAGAAAGCGATGAGGTGGAAACTAAAGAAAACCGAAGTAAGTTTAGAATATTGCAATTACGAGATAAGAAAATCAGAAGATGACAGAAGGATTACTAACCACTGAGTGGAGGGAGAAGCATATTTAAGGAAGTAATCCCCCCATATGCTCGGATGATAACCTGCCGACCGACGTTCGATCGTGTGGCCCGTCCTTTACTCGGAGGAGAAGCGGAATCACTGAAAACTTGCGACATCTTCTCTCTCTATTCCTTTATGTTTCGGTTTGCGGATGTAGAAACGGTACACACATGGAAGAGCAAAGAGAGGTTTTCTCTGCGTTTCGAAACATTCAAAAGTTGAAGGGTATATATAGGCATCCTGTTCATAACCACCTCCTCTTGTACGTATTTTGAGGACCAACCAATCACATTTGGATGAATCATACAGGAATAAGATTATCAATGGCTTAAGATTTCACCACCGTCACTTTTGTCAACATTTATGGAGCTTCTGCAATCCTATGTTTTATTAAAGTGAGTCAGTGCTTCTACCAACCACAAAATGACATTTTTTTGGGTAATGGCCATCGGCATTTAAACACCATTTTTGAGTAACAACCACCGTCGGCTAAAAAGTCTTGCCTAGAGTTTCTAAAATGAGTGGTAATTTGATTTGACATACTTATAGAAATCTGTTGTGTAGCTTATACAAAGGGAAAATGACATAATGGTCCATTATCTTTGATCCAATGTACGATATTATTTCCGGACTTTGATTATACGGCATGGTTCTTAATCATTATTAAATGCTCAATCCGTCCCAACACTACGTGGAAAATGTTCAAATTCATCAAACACGGTGTTTCACTTTGAGGAGCTCCAGTCTTATTTTGGAAAAAGAAAGATGGAATTGCCGAATTCTGAAGAGATTTTTTTTTCTTCCTTTACTTAATTTTTGCTACCTCTAAAGAGATTAAATGCTTGACGATAGAGATGAGAGCACAAACAGTTTTTTGCGAGCGTCGAAGACCTATTGATGGGTAATTCATAGGCAAGGAACTACTTAGCAATTCTAGCGATTGCATGCAAGCATAACAGTTTTTCAGTAACTGTGATAGTAGCATATTGTGAGCCCCATATTCTTGAAGGAAATAGAACGCACAATAATTTTTATTTTTTTATTGAACACCTAATTTTAGCGATCTTGTATTTCATTTTTATTTTAATGGAATATCTCAATTTTTAAATATTATCTTTTATTGTTTATGAGAAATAAAAAATATAGAAAACTTGAAAATTGCAAAAAAAAAAAATCGGGCCTGAATCGCCGACCTGACCCGTTCTTTTTTGCGAATCGGCCACCTTTTTATTTTCGTTGTCCAACAAAATGGCCTGGCCCACTCTTCCTCTGTTCCTTCCTTTTTTCGGGCCTTTGTTTTCCTCTAGCCACCCACACACCCATGCTCACGTCACCCTCTTTCTTCCTCTCACTCCTACCGCAGTCACTCTGACTTCTCACTCTTCACAGCCGCACGCTCCACCGTACGCCCCACCCCACATCATTTTCACTCCGTACGGCAGAGGAAGAGTTGGTTGGAGAGAGTAGCCGCTGAAATTTGGTGAGGAAGTCGGATTAGACGGGGCAGTCAAAAGCACAGCAAAAAATGTGCAAAAGAAAGAAAGAAAAAAAAACAGAAAAAGAGGAAGGGGGCGGAGGGGAGGAGAGCTCTCGCGGGGGGGTGGTCCAAGGAAAAAGGAGGGGGGGAAAAAAGGGGGGGGGGGGGGGGGTGGTGGAAGGGGTGTGGGGGTGTGGATGGCAGCAAAAAAAAGCCTGGGGATTGGAGAGAGCAGGAAGCTCTCTGTTTTTTTTTTTTTTGGGGGGGGGTGGGTATAGGCTCTCGAGGATTTTGGGTTAAAGAAAAGGAGAAGGAAAAAAAGAGAAAAAAAAAGGGAAGAGGCAGTGTGGGGGTGTCTCCGCTGAAGGTGGTAACGAGAAATTTGATCACCAAACCAGAGAAGAAGAGACGACACACGGTTTTTACCCAGGTTCACCCTTAAAGTAGGGCTACGTCCCTGCAAAGAGATTTCACTATGTTTTTAGGTTTACAGCCC